>JANZXP010050261.1:0-11620 GCA_027576715.1 Erythroxylum flavicans | reverse complement strand
TAATAATAAATATTTTCATTACAAAAGTAACTGGAAGAAAATTAAGTTATATGTAAATACACTTGCTTTCTAGGGCATTATATTTACATAACACCAATAGCTAGCCTTCCATCTCAATTTTTACGTTTCAAGTGTATGCCATCTTCTCTATCCTTCGGTGGTGAAAAAGAAAGGAACTCCTAAATATCCACTCTATCCAACGTTACTGCCTTCTTCTCCCTTTACTACTATTCATTGATGGGATAATTAAAGATGGTAGTCCATCTTTACTATTCACGCAACTCTTCTCATCTCATGTAGCTCTCTCTTTTGTTAATTACTTATGTCACTCTCTCCGCTATTCATTAATGGGACAAATTAAGTTTAATGTCCATGCACTATTCACTTATCCTTTTCTCTTCTCACACAGCCCTCTCTTCTCTTCGGTTATCCTTTGCTTTCCAACTCTCTCTTTATTTTCTCCTCTCTTTTATGCCTCCTAGCTACGTTAAAACTAAAATGAAATAGCCTCCCTCATGTTGTCTTCAGTCTCTAACAAAGATGGTATCTTCGGTTCTCCTCTTTTCCGGCCTGTATTTTTACCTACACTTCTACACTCCTCTTTCTTTTTTTGTACCCCTCCTTAAGAGGTATCAGCTAGGTTTTTCCAGTAAGAAAAATGTTGAACATGTGTAGCGTGATGCTACCCTCCAACTATATCCCTTTCTTTACATCTAAAACATTAGTTAAAATATAGCAAAAATGAATAGTTGGCTTTTTTCACCACTCCCCTTCACTCTTTACTGACTAGTACACACTCATCACTTCATGTCTCTTTTTCCAAATGGAATTACGTTTTGAAGAGTATGTAGAAATAATGGACAGCTTGCATGATTGATATGAATGAGTTGCTTTGTAGCAATATTTACTCACTTGTTTCATCCTCTCATATGTAGTTATTCACCATCCATCATTTATCCATCATTCTCCACACTTCTCTTAGAATGGAATATCATGTTATAGTTAAATGGACGTGTGATGGTCGTGCAAAATCCATGTAAACGTGAGCCTCTTCATTGCTTCTCATTCTTAATTTTCTTTTCTTTACTTGCTCTAATATTTCTCATTCTTTTTCTATGAAGACAAAGAGTATAAAAATTGAAAAGATGGCTTGAATGAGCATGCTTTCAGATCACTTTAATTCCTTCATTTCTAAAATGTACCTAAAATCAAATATGAATTAAAGTGAGCACCCTAAGCATTTCTAAGGTATTAATCACTAAGTGTAGAAGATAACATAGACCAACATTTAAACACATATCAATTCTTCATCAAGAAAACTATATGCTGCTATCATTCATCTTGTTATTTTTTTGTTGCTGAAAACCATTCAATTTCCACCTTGTATTTGATATGATCTTGCATGCATATAAGGAGAAGTAGACTTGATGAATTGAGGTGGATCTTGAGCTAAACAAGTAAGTAAAGGACTAATCTTTGTGATATGTTGTAACAGAAAGTTTATGATGATTGAATTGGGATGGATAGCATGTAGTGTTGATGATGAAGTGTGCTAGAATAATGATACATGAATTAGATACTTTTCTATTTTGGTTTTGATGCATGAGAACTGTAGGTTACAGTTTGCTATATGGATGATTTAGATTAAGATTTGAAGTTTAAATGAAGATGAGTTTATGCTAAAGAAAGGTGCTAGTGAAGTGTTCTTAAATTTGGAAAAAACTAGGACTACATATATGATGTGATTAAGTGAATGAAAGTTTCTGTTTTATTTTTGTATACATGAAAGATGAATAGTTTATGAACTGCAAATTAAATGATTTTGTGTTGGAATTGTAGATGAAATCGATGAGTAATTAAAGTATAATTAAGGTATAATTAAGGTATAATTAATGGACAAATGTGAAGATGTTTTGAATTTGGTATGAAGGTGTTAGAATCTAGAGAAATTGGTGGAAAATAGAGAGTGAACATTTGATTCACTCATCCAACGATCATGGGAAGCTCCTCCACGATCGTGGGCAATGCTTTGAAATGAAAATTTTCTATTTTGTGTGATTGTTGAATCAACTACGGATAAGGTACTTTACTTTGGTGTATTTGGACTTGATTAAGACCTAAAATGAACCTAGATTGATGTTTGATTAATTGGTTAAGGGTTTAATAAGTTTAGGTTGTTAATTGATGTTTTAACTTAAGGAATGGATTGGTTTGAAATCAATATATCTAAACTCTAGAATTTATGAGTGTTAAAGGAATGAATGTATTCTTATGAATAAAAATGTGATCCAAAGGATATGAGCAATGTGAACTATGTATAAATGAATAAGAATTAGGAAATTGTGTGAATATATATTGCTAGAAAAGGTTGGTGAATGTATGATTGGTGAATTTAGAGTAATCAAACTTACTTAAGATATAAATCTAATTACAAACTAGATGTGTACAAGCTATGATGTTTAAATGGTCAAGATTTATGAATAAGGATACATACCCAAAAAGTCAACTGAGCATGCGTTGAACATGATACATATACATTTGCATGAGTGAATAATCATATGATTGATCAACTTAGTAATGTGTAAAATATGTGTGTATTGCCTAACTAAAGAAGTTGATCATCAAAATACAAACATTGTTGGATCATCAAGGCAATAGCTTTTTTGGAGCATAATGTGAGTTAACGTTGATGTTTCTTACTATGATTGAATTATTTTTAGTTAACTTTCAGTTAATTCATGATTACTTATTTGATTGCAATGATTCCAAACATTATTGGTCTGGGGAGTTTGATACTTGGGACTGTATATAGAAGTGTTTTCAAATTGTATGTGTGCTCAACTAAATGTTGAATGCTAGACTCACATCCAAAGAATGTGATAAATTATAGGAACACATTGAATGAAAATATTGATAGCATATTATGTGAATTGATGCATTTCATTACATTAATATTCATGATTAGATAAAGGCGTTATGACGGGAGTTATCAACGTGAAAAGGAGCTTTAAGCTTAGAAATTGTGCATAAAGAGTCACAGGCTTAGTTAATAATAATCCCAGTATCTATAACAAATATAGGACAGTAAATGAAATGAGCCTAGTATTCACAATAGATATAGGACAGTAAATAGCACCCGGATCACAATAAAGGAAAAAGAAAATGGAGTCCCATGTGCATTTACATATATATAACTTTACATGTATCATATGAATGATTGAGATGAATTAATGGAATGTTCTAGAATAGTGTTATGAAATGTTTGCATACATATTATACTTGTACTTGATGAAATATGACAAAATGTGATGTGGGATTTGATACTGGATGATGTATTAAACTTTACGAAATTTGTTACATACTTGACATTTGTGTTCTGACTAGAGTGAGCACATCGATGATGGTTCACTCACTGAGTTCACAAACTCATCAAAATTGCAACGTTGATTTTTAGGTATAAGGGAGGTCTAGCTTCTAAGGCAACTAAGTAGAATTTTAGTACTGTCATTTTAAGAATAAGAATGGTTTAAAGGTCTGATCAGCTAATATCTGTGGAGTCTAGTTAGGATATGTCTGTTTAGCTTCTCATTTCATATCAAACATTTTGTATGGAGTTGTAAACTCTTAAATGTTATGTAATGTAAATACAAGGATATGAATAGTAACGGTACAATGTAAGTAAGTTTATTTTATGAATGAAATGAAGAGATTTGACCATTTTGAATACTTGGGTTATGTGTGATGCCATAATAAGTTAATTTGATTATTCTAATATGCCTTTCTTATGGGGTATGTTCTCGAATATCCTCTAGATGTTCGGGTATATGCTTTATAGAAGTGGTATATTACAATATCACTTATCGATGAAAACCAAGTATGATTAATAGGAAATGTAAACTAATTAGAAGGATCTTCAAAATAGGACAGCACGAGGAATTAGTTGGGTTAACCTTACAAAGATCTCATGAGGTTGGAAATGTTACCTTGACACTAGTAGGAACTAATGCAATTATGGATAAGGTTAACTTGTCAGGAGCATAATCCGAAAATGAAGATAATGTACTAATAAATATTGTCCAAGAAGAATCTGAGAATCAAGCTATTAATCATGAGCAATACTAAACTGAAGATGAGAACAATGCTGGAAAAGAACCTCTAATGGAAACAATTGATCATTCTAATAACTTTAGAAGGAAGTCTACCAGAAGAAAAGATAAGAATAAAGTAAAAATGGACATTCCCCTAGATGTCAATTCTTGTCTGGAATGTTAGAGGGTTAAATGAACCTCTTAAGAAAGCTATAGTTAGGGAGATCATTTTGAAAAAAAAAAAAGACTTGTCTAATATGTCTGCTAGAAGTTAAAATAAAAATAGGTTAGCTGCAAGGAGAACTTAAGTTTTTAGATGGTGAATGGAAGCCATTTCCAACCATTCTTCCCATTATAATGGAAGAATTTTTTATTTTATAACTCTAACAAAATGGCAGTGATGGTTGTAGGAGAAAATGATAAGCACTTACATTTGAAACATTAAATGGAAGATGTGAATTGTGGTTTTCAAGTTACTCTTATTTATACATCAAACTTCCAATTTCAGACAAAGCATCTATAGCATAACATACAATCCATCAATTTTGTAAACTCAATTCCCTGGATTGTTATAGGTGACTTCAATTATATCTTCTCATATCATAAATTACAAGGTGGAAGGGGATATAGCTTAATAGCAAGAATAGAGTTAACTAACTTACTTCTAAATGTTATTGTAACAGATCTTATATTTATTGACAGATTATATACTTAGTTGAATAAGCAGTAGGGTTCTATGCTAATTAGGAAGAAGCTAGACCAAGAATCAGTTAATCAAATATGGTTAAGTCAATTCCTAATGTCCTCTGCATGTTTTGATGAAATTTTATTCTCTAATCACTCATTTATATAAATGCAGAATTTGGAAGTTCATGGATGTAAAAAGCACCATTTAGGTTCTTCAATGGACTTACATAGTAGGATGGGTTTTGAATTGGTTTAAATTTTTTAGAATTAGAATGTCTCAGGATACAAAGCTTTACAATTTATACAGAAGCTAGAGACAATAAAGCAGGCTCTCAAGACTTTTGTTAATTCCCATACTAAGCAGCTTAAGAATACTAAGATGAAACTTAGGGAAGCTTAAGAAGAATGTTATGTACACCCCTACAACAATTAATTGAGATCTATTAAATATGAGAGGCTTAAGGAACACTGGGAGGCCTTGAAACTGCATAGTTCTATTCTAAAGCAAGAGGCTCGAATTGACTAGCTAAGAGATGGGGATTTTAAAACAAGATTCTTTCATGCCTCATTGTTAGGTAGGAGAAACATGAATAAAATTACATAAATAAGATATTAAAGAGGGAACCATATATCTTATCAGACCTCCTTACTTAACTTTAAAAGAGAAATTTTCAGAAGTTTGATGGGAGAAGAAGAGCTGCCTCAACTTTACTTTGATATTAACAGATTTATAAACTATTCCTTGAGCCAAGAAGTTACAAAAAAATTGCTTGCCCTTTTAACTGCCATAATATCAAGTAAGTGTTATTCAAGAAGCATTCCTCTAAGTCACTAAGTCCAGATGGGTTTACAACTGGTTCTTTACAGCAAACTTAAGATATTAGTGGTAATTTGTTTACTGAATCGGCCTTGGATTGTTTGAGCAATAACAAAATGTTGGAAGATGATAAATCATAAATTCATTTATCTTATCCCTAAAAAATTGAATCCCTCTTCCTTGAGCGACTATAGGCCTATATCTTGCTACAATACTATCTACCAAGTTATATCAAACCTCCTTACAAATAGATTGAAAGAAGAATTGAGGGAAATCATCAATCCAACTCAGGGAGCCTTTATAACTGGCAGAACACTTGGACAAAATATTTTTCTAATTTAAGAGTTACTTAAGCAATATAATTCAGGTAGAAGGAACAACAATTACCTTAGAAAATTGATTTTTAAAAGAATCTTAATACTATAAGTTAGAAACTCACTCAATCTTATATGGAAGTACTTGGATTGCCAACGCAATTCATAGCAAGGATCATGTTATGTATTAGAACTTCATCTCTTTATCCTTTTTAATGGTGTTCCTACTAAGCCTTTTAACTGTGCTAGAGGTATTAGACAAGGGGATCCTCTATCCCCTTATATATTCACTATAGTTATGGAGGGATTATTAGGAAAGCTCACCAAACTAACATGTGCTAATGGAAGATTTATGTTCCATCACAAGTGTAGAGTCTCTAATCTCACACATTTGATGTTTGTAAATGACTTGTTATTGATGAGTGGATCTGATCTGTAGACTTCTAAGATTCTACTGGACTTCTTCAAAACCTGCTCAGACTGGTTAATGCAGATGAGCTAAATAGAATTTCAGGTTTGCAATCTCATTCTTTACCTTTCAAATATCTTGATGTTCCTTTCTTACATGTTAAGCCCAAGTGCTTGGATTGTATCCCCTTATTAAGAAGTACAAGACCAAGATCAATGCTTCACAAAATAGGTTTCTCTCTTTTACTACAAGAGTTACACTATTCATCTCAATACTTAATAGCATACATAGTCATCAGATAACATACACTATCTTACTTAGGAACGTTATTAAGGAACTTAATCGAATCATTAATGTTTTTCCCTGGTTAGGCAAATGTGGAAACTAAAAAGATGCCAAGATCAAATGGAGTGACGTAACAATTCCCAATAGATAAATGGGATTATGAATTGTTTCAATCCCTTTAATGTAGGATGTATTTACTTGTAAAAGGAAATGGACATTGCATATAGAAAAGAATTCCATATGGATTAAGTGGATTCATGAAAACTATCTAAGAGATTAAAGCTTTTGGCAACTGCAAAATACTGGGGACATTTCATGGTCTTTCACTCACACACTAAACTTGAGAAACATTGTCTGCCCCTAGTTAAAATACAAGATTAGGAATGGAGAAAACATTTGGATACGGTAAGATAATTAGACAGGATACAATTCATTGGTGTAAAGAAATGAGATCTCTCACCTCGGGAATAGACTTCCACCTAATGTTAAAGCCTCTTCACTTATTTAGAATAGCTTATTTATCAGGTGTTTGATGTGTGTAAGTTTTAATAAATAAACTTTGATATTTTGCAAGCACACTGTTCGTTAGCGTAGTACCTAAGGTGTCAATCCCATGAGGAGGGATAATCGAATCCTAAAATTTAAGGCCAGAAAACAATACGAAAATTCAAATTACACGAAACTAAAAATGAGAAATTAATTCAATCAATCAAATCAAATTAAGAATTAATCATGGAAGTACTATTACTAAGCAATTGCAACACACCTAAGAACCAACCTAAGGAAATTAACAATTGAGAGAAAGGGAATTTTACCTACCCTTAATGTTAACATAAGTAATTGTGAATTACTGGATTATTGGTTATAGACGATCGTAGGTTGATTACTTTCTCTCGAGTCATAACTATTAATCCTAAATCATAAAACCTAATCAGATTATGGAAGTTGCAATCTCTCAACTAACAACCTATCCAAAATCCTAATTATTTGAAGTTCTCTTATAAATTACCAGAAGCCTATGCAGGATCTCTCTTCGCACAATTTACTGATTTAATTTAATTATTGTTCTATTAAATCACCTAACTTTCGTTAGCCCAATTTAATCAATTTTCATTCGATTCACCCTTTCAGTTTATTATCGAATTATACATTGATAGAATTAAACCACAATAAATCTAATTAACATATAAACAATTAGATTTCATTAATTCAAAGATAAAACTCCGAAGGTGAGTTTAGAACATCTTCAACATACGAAAATCCTATCATAAAATTGTTATTCCAATTCCATACAATAATAAAACTGAAAATAAACAGGAAATACGATCTAAATAGATGATGGGAGGCAGCGATGTTGGGAAACTCCTGATCTGGGAAGTACGTGGACTCAACTTCTTCTCCTCTTCTCTCTTCATTCTTCTCTCTTTCAATCTCTCAATAAATTCTCTCTAGAGTTTGTCCAAAAGTAGGTTATGTAAAAACTCATCTTGCCTCTTTATCTTGTTCTCTAAATATCCTTTGTGTTCTGAGCAATCTTAATGATTTTTCGCAGTCTGAAAGTTTCGAAATATCCCTCAAAAGTTGACATTTTTTAATGTCTACATGTCTGCCCGATGTAGGCCACAACTGTGGGCCACATCTGAGTCTTCTGTCAAGATCATGGCATGCAGGCCATGATCGTGGGCTATATCCTGGGCTCCTGTCATGATAGTGGGCCATGTACCGGGCTTTTGTCACAATCTTGGCATGTGAGCCACGATTATGGGCCAACTCTGGTGTTTCTTTCATGATCGTGGCCTATTGTGCTATGATTATGGATCATTGTTTCAACCCAAATGTCTCTGAAACTTTTCGTTCTTCGATGTTGACCCTAAAACACTAACAAACACATCAAGGTACCTCAAAAATATAATATTTAAGCTCAAAACTTGTACTCATCCATAAAACACTTAAAATGTAAATAATTAACAAACTAACAGAATTCTAACCTAAACATATACTAAATGATTGAATTAATAGCTAAAAACATATCAAACTAAGCCCTAAAACATAATGTAATTTACACTTATTAACATCCCCACACTTAAGCATTTGCTTATCCTTAAGCAAACAAAATAACAACACACAAAATCACAAAGCCCATAATGAAATAATAAGACAATGACTTCAACTTCATGAAATAAATTTAACTTTAAACATAATCATTCAAGTTATTTCAAATCATTAATATGCAAAATCTGCATCTAAGGGCTCTGGACTAAACATACATATTATTTAAAACCCAAATGTCAAGTTATGCACCCTTTTCAATTGTACACACAAATTAATAATTCTTTGGTCATTCAAACTCTGTAACTACTCCTAAGTGCATTTTTATGAAAATTCAAACTATTTATAAGTTTGGTAGGATTTATTAGAAAACGTTTTTTCTTTTTTAAGTTTTGTGGACATGGACCTAGTATTTTACTTGGAGGAAAAAATTGGTGATGAATGGCGATCTAATTACTCGACTAAGTCATGTTTTTATTTAGCTATTTAGTTAGAATGTCATCATAGCATTTTAACATGGATGCACACATTTGTGATGCGTGTCGATCCGGTTACTCATCTTCATCACATTCTCAACTGGCTACTAGCTCTATTTATAACTCGAAGGCCAGTGAAATAGTTATTTATTTAAAACTAACAATCACTTTTTTTTTACTACCTACCTTGCTACTTAAGCTACTCGTTTTCATAAAAAATACTAGAAAAGCTACCTTAGTCAAAAGACCTAAAATTATGAATGAATGTGACAATTTAGAGGGTAACAAAGTCACACTAACTTCTAATTAACTTGCATATTTAGTCAAAGAACCCAATTCACTAATATCATGAGCTAATGATTCTTCACAACCTAATAGACTATGTTCAAAATTAAATCAATTTCAATCCACCTAAGCCACTGACATATTCATACAATTCACAAAATGCAACCTAACAAACTATCATACAATATGCAAAATTCACACTCAAAGAAAAGCACATAACCCATCCCACATTTTAACAACACATTGTCCTTAATATGAGAAGGAGGCACACCACACACATGGAAAGAAGAAATATAAATTAATATAAAATAAATAAAATAAAGACTACATTTAAAGAGAAAAGGGTTAGAAACAAAGCTTTATGGTTATAAAGGCAGGGATGGTGTCGGAAGTGGCAGTTGGACGCCTTGAGCCTCAAAGTAACGATGGATACGATGTACATCCTGGCTCTGATGTCGTTGTCTTTAGGCCATCTCCTTCATCCTTCTAGAGTTCTTTGTAAGTGTATTTGTAATTACCTTGGTGTTCGTGGAGATTGTATCGAGCACTTTCTTCCAGCCTAGTTCATTTATGTCTTCTTCCTCTTCGGACTCCTCACTAATCGATTCCTCTTTTGCATGCTGAGGCTGTTGGATCGAAAACTTAAGCATGTAAGATTTAGCTAAAATGATAAATTTCAAATTTTTTTTTAGAAATCAAATTTCAGCGGAAGCAATATAACCAAATCAACATGTCAAGCCATACATGATACGGTATAAGGAAAATATTTAACATAAAAACAAAATAGTAGAATTATACCGACTCCTTTGCTACAACTTTAACTTCTCGTTGTGTTATCCTATCCTCAGCAATGTATCCTTTCCTAGGTGATGTATCCTCTTCTCGTTATTATATCCTCGATCAATCCGATCTACCACTTGTTCTCCTTGGATAAGTTGGTTAACAAGATCCTTTGGTGGAAGAGGAGAAAAAAACTTGAAGAGATTTTGGCTTAGAAAAAAAAGCCAAAGATGAGACACCTCTTATGCAAATTTCGGCTATATCATGTAAGATAGGAGAGAGAGATAAAAATTCAACAATCCCTTGTATTATCTCTCTCAATTTCGGTTAAGCCTCAAAGAAAGAAGTGAAGTGCATCAAATGCATCACATCCTTCCTTAATTAATCGTAAAGAAGCCAATAAATGAGACTCTTCTCATTTGTTTTAAGATGGCTTTATGAAAAGACCAATAACCTAAAATGATACATCTCATTTTCAGTTTTGTGATGAAAGAAGGAAAAGGGTCCATCAAATGCACCTCTTTCTTTTTTAATCCAATGAATGCTAAATGGTTACGTGCTATCATTAAAAGACACCGTTAAACCATTTAATGATAATGTTATAACTCCATTTAATGATGATAAAGCATGTTAAAAACCATCTTAAATTTAGCAAACCAATGTTAAATGTGCAGCTACACATTTAGCCCATTAAAACAGAAAATCCACCTCCTTTTATCTTTAATAACTTTGATTTAATTTAATTAACTAATTAATCAAAAAATAGAAAATCCACCTCCTTTTATCTTTAATAACTTTGATTTAATTTAATTAACTAATTAATCAAATTAAACCAAAGTCTAGCCCATTTCTAAATGTTTATTTGGGCTTCTAATTAAAGTAAGCCCAACATTCAATCATAGGCTTTAAAATCTCTATTTGTATTTCTTACTTTGTTTGATAACCTTCCTAGAAGCCAAATGGGGAATCTAATTGGACTTATATAATTCAAGCTCCAATAAGTCTGGAATTAATTTAATCTCATTAGAATTAATTCCAACTTATTAACTAAATGTCATTCTACTAAAGATAATTAGTTAAACTCTTGAATTACTAAATATTATGAGAATATATGTTTCAAATAAGATGTCTAATTGCAAACTCTAATATGAACCATATTGTAGCCATCTGCACAATAAAGGGTAAAATTACCATTTTACCTTCATGTTGATTTTTCCTTTTAGATCTCCTGTTTTACTCTATATGGTGATTAACACACCTGATCTCATCTTGGTGTTAAGACTTGATGGGTAGCTAGTCCATCAAACTACTGGCGCCAATTTAATCACCAATCTTCATAAAACATATAGAAGGGATGATATCACTATAAACTCTTTATTTGAGTGAATGTTCCTTGATACATGTTTCAATTAATAATTCCAACATGCAGA
>JANZXP010050250.1:0-11620 GCA_027576715.1 Erythroxylum flavicans | reverse complement strand
GTGTTAGTAGCCAAAGTTTGCACTATATCTTCCAAAGAAGACTTACCTTCGGAATTGGATGTTGTATTTTGATTTTGCCGAGGCATATATGGTTGTCTATATTGCTCGAAATTTATGGTTGCTTGCTGCCTTTGAGAATTTCCATAACGTAAATTCAAGTGATCGTGCCATCCTAAATTGTAGGTGTTGGAATATGGGTCGTACTTCTTTTGACTCGGTCCAGCAAAACCTCCCACGGCATTCACATGTTTTATGTTTTCATCTTGCAAAGCCAGACATGCATTAGTAGAATGTCCTAACATTGAACATATTCCACATACCTTTGCTTCTTCTTTCTTCGTAATTGCGATTTGTCGCACCAAAGAAGTAAGGCCATCCAATCTTTTCTCCAACGTGGCCATGTTCACCTCACTCACGGCTTTTGCTCCATGCCCAGTACGTATGCTGAATTGTTGGGTATTAGAAGCCATATTCGCGATCAAGTCCTTTGCAGCTGTCGGTATTTTGTCAACTAAGGCACCACCGCTTGCAGCGTTAATCACACTCCTATCTGTGAGCAAAAGACCTTCATAAAGGTATTGAATTAGCAATTGGTAGTTATTTGGTGATGGGGACAACTAGCACAAAGTTTTTTAAATCTTTCCCAATATTTGTAGAGTGTTTCTCTCGTACGTTGTCGAATTATGCAAATTTCATTCCAGATGTTGGCTACTCTTGATGCTGGAAAATATTTCTCGAAGAAAAGCCTTTTCATTTCAACCCACGTTTGCACGTCTTCTTCGGCTGAATATTACAAACAATCTTAAGCATCATCCTTGAGAGAAAATAGGAAGGTCTTAGTTTAATATGCTCTTCTGTCACATTCATCGGCTTCGTTCCCAGGCAAACCATGTCAAATTCCTTCAAGTGTTTGTACAGATCTTCTCTCGGTAAACCCCTGAAAATAAAAAATAAATGAATCAGCCCATATTTTAATTCAAAAGTATTGTTATCACCTAAATTCGAAAAATTAATCCAGTGGGGCCGTTGAGCGTCTGTGGGCGCAGCTAGTTCACGAAGGTTCGATTTGCTGCCATCCATTCCATTTTCTGCACTTGTTGCTGCTGTTTTGTCTGTTTTTGTAGCCTTTTGGCTGTCTTCTCAATTTCAAGATTGTACTGCAAATTTTCAAATTGATTTGAACGCGTAACGTACATACACAGTCAAAAATTCCCCAATAACGGCACCAAATTTTGGTACTACTATTGCCTGCAACCAAATTAAAAAGAAACCAACTTTCGTTAATACAAATTAATGTAGTAATGGAAAGTAGGTATCGTTCTCACAAGGAATTTTAACGGTAAAGAGTTTACGGTTCAAACTAAAATAAAGTAACGAAAAGGGGGATTTTAATTTTTGTAAATTTAAAAGAGTAGAAATAACAAAAATCAGAAATTGACAAAACTAATTAGTTCTGAAAATTTAATAGAAAAACCTTGGTTTTAGGTCACCAATGTTATCACGTTAATATGGATCCTTGATATAAAATTCAATTCATCAATAAACATTCATTGGGGGATGTTTTCTTATAAGTGTAAATGAATAGAAACATCTATTCTACACATTCTTATCAACCAATAACCTAGATACGATCGTAAGTTCAATTGATTGATAGCGTTAAGAATTAAGAAACCAATGAACAAGACAATACATGTACGACATGCAATTGATCAAGATGAATATCTTCTTAAAATTTTCGACTCTAACGTAAAGAAGGTAATCCTAATCGTTACTTGTGATTAACAAAACTGAACGTCATATTTCATTAATTTAGCTATTAAATGAATCAATTCCTAGTTGCACACCTAGAAATCAATCAATTCAGTTAGAAAAAGTAATTCGAAAGACACTCAATGTTCATCTACAAAATAAACTTTACTGAACCATCTCACACATAATAGATGATAACATGGTTCCCCTCAACCAAGAAAAGGGATTTAGCTACTCATAGTGAAAGTGAAAATCATAGAAATAATATAACACATTGTCCCGATCCCAGGTCTTTCTAGAAAATTCGAAAATATTTAGAAAAATACTGCTGAAAATGAAAAACTCCTATGGCTGTCGAGAAAGCAAGAAGAAAAGAATGCAGAAAATGTAAACTATTCCTAAAGTGGTGCTGCATAAACAGTAATGTTTTTCCCCTTTTAATGCCTCCCGATCCCTTCCTTTTCCATCCTCTCTTGTAGATCACATCTACCACGTGTTTAGATTGTGAATCTCTATCAATTTGATCTTAAAAGAATATGAGAATCTAGAACGAATCAGATTTAAATTTGAAAGCAGATCTGCAGATTCTTTTTTCATCCTTGCACGTGGCCACGTCTAGTCATGAATTTACTGTCAACCTGGAATTTCAAATTTCTTTGTTTCTTTGCATCCTTTTAACTCAATTTCATCTCCCAAGTGTTGGAAATCATCTAAAAACAATTAATACATAAATCCATCAATTTTGAATAATAATTTCAACATATGAGAGAGATTTATATATCAAACAAATGCAAAATGACAACTTGACAGTGGAATAGGTTAGGTTTTCATCAACATCCAAATTTTAGAGTCGCAAAGTGAAGGATTTTGGCAACTCAAAGTCATGAGTATGGGGTGTGATTGTCGTAAATGAAGAAGGACAAGAAGAAGAAAACATGTAGCAAAAGGTAGAAATGAAAGATGGTCTTTCAAGTGTGTATAATGTATTGGCTAAGTGTGTGGTAAGTGTTGTGACACTTGTCATATAAAAAGCCATACCACATGTCTTCTATTTATGGTACCAAGTGTCACTTAATAATTGGTCCATTTATCTCTAAATCTCCAAGCCATTTGTCACCTAATTATCTAAGCCATTTGTCACTCAATCCTAATACCACATGTCACTTATTTCTACTACCATGTGTCAATTTGGCTTACCACTTCTCATTTTTCGTAGTCTGAAAATACACATTAATTCATAAATCTCCCAATTGTAACAATTAATTCTAAATTACCAATTATAATCTATAAACCAAAATTCAAAACATAACAATTCACAATCATATCATAACCAATTTAAATCTTTCGTACCATGGAATATGTCAATTAAGTGCATATACACTCTTTACATTGTGTACAAAAATCATAATTCATATATGTATGCTAATAATGTGCATGTGAATGCAATGCACCTCATAATTCTTAATGCTATTTCTCATTTACAACAGTTTAGGGTTCTAACCCTTAACATGGAAAAGCGGGTTATTACACTTAGATTAAGGTTTTAATATTATCTTTTCTTATTAATTAATTTTATATTAATTAAAATTGAAAAACTTTAAAATGCATAAGCAGATGCTTTAAATGTCTTCTTGATGCCTTCAAAGACACTTGCACTATTAGTCCGTGACACCACGGTTGAAGCCTATATCTCTAGAAGCCTATGAGGTCAGTGGTGAAAAGGCAATGGCAACGCCCAAATGATAGACCTCATAATTGGGCACATAGATCTTTTGTGCCTATTTTGGTGTTCCAACTATGTGCTATTTAATTTTATTCACACATTTGTGTGAACCTCATATAAATGTGTGGATGAAATTTAATGGAACAAGGTTGGAACTGGTTTATGGGACAGAAGATCTGGTCCCACAATTGGGAGGTGTTACCGATGAGAGAGAAGGGACGCTAGTCACCAGTGACAAATCGTGCCACGTGAGGTGCGATTGAGAAACTAAAAACCACAGTTGATAACAAGAATAGAAGCCAAAAAGGAGGATAACATGTAACGACAATAGATTGACAAGGAAGAACATTGAACGCATGTGTGCAGGTGCTCAACAATGGTTAATGCATAAAGATCTGATGCAAGCACTGTAGAGAATTTGTCTAAAGCGCGTTATGCATATGCTAGACAAAATGTTTTGATTCGAAAGGACCTTCATTTTTTCTTTTTATAATTTTCTTTTCTTTATCATATTAAGATTAGGTAAAAAGTTCTCAGTAAAACTTTTTGTGATTGTATCGAAATAGTTTCTACAGGGGTAAATGTTATTAGGAATTATTGCTTAATTTAATTTAGCTTTTTAATAGTTGAATTATTAGATTACATTAGTTTCTAAAGTCAATAATTAAATTCAATAAAAATTTAAAGAATTACCTACATAATTAAATTATACATCAACAATAATAACTCGATGAAAATTCTACTAAAACACAGAGTTTAGAGAGGTCTAGTAGCATGTA
The DNA here is from genome assembly GCA_027576715.1 of Erythroxylum flavicans. NCBI lineage: Eukaryota > Viridiplantae > Streptophyta > Magnoliopsida > Malpighiales > Erythroxylaceae > Erythroxylum > Erythroxylum flavicans. The sequence goes on along the minus strand of JANZXP010050250.1, from coordinate 7,369 downwards.
GTCTTACCCTAATACTCACATATGCATATCAATAAAAATAAATAATAAAATAAATATTAAACAAGTAAAGAATAAAATTATAATTATAATTAATTAATTACACAAATAAGAAAGAAGACAAGTAAAATAAATAAATCAAACAACTCATTAAAAGAAAATATTTAGGCCAAGTAAGAAAGTGTTTAAGCTAAATAACTGAGAGAGAAGTACTATATATTAAATATTTAGGCTAATACAAGACATAAGACTCACAGGAAAAATATATAAAAGACTCGTAAGAAAGAAAAAGATCTTTCAACATGAGATCCTTTACCCGTATCTTAGTACATCAAAGTTTTCTATTAAGGATCATGTCTCTAATATGTTCCAGTAAAGCCATATCATTCTTGATTTCCTCCCTCAGTTCTTCTTAGGCCTTTCTTTCTTCTTTTTATAGTCTTTAAGTACAATCTTCTCACATCTTCTCAATGGAGCATCATGGTGTCTCCTCTTAACATATCTGAACCATCTAATTCTTATTTCTTTTAATTTTTCATTAATAGTAGCTACCTTTGCTTTATCTCTTACCGTTATATTCCTAACTTTATCTCTTTTAGTAAGGTTACACATCTAACAGAGAATCCATATCTCAATCACCATTAACTTATAACTATGTTTCTATTTGATGGGCCAACACTCTGCCATAGAGCATGACCAACCTAATTGCTAAACGGTAAAATTTACCTTTGAAATTGAGTAATATATTCTTTTCACATAAAACTCCTAATACACTTCTCCATTTAAGTCACCCTGATCTGATACGATGAATTATATCTTCATCAATCTCTCCATTGCTTTGGATGATAGATCATAGATATTTAAAACACTTTTTTTGTAGTATAACTTTTGAACTAATCTTTACCTCTACATCAAAAGTCACCCTATGACCTGAAAAGTTACACTGCAAATAATTAGTCATAGTCCTACTCAATTTAAATTCCTTTGATTTTAACATCTCCCTACAAAGTTCTAACTTGAAATTAACACCTTTTTTGTCTCTTCCACTAGAACAATATCCTTAGTAAATAACATACATCAAGGTACATCCCTTTAGATATTCTTAGTGAGCTCATTCATCACTATTGTAAAAAAAGGGGCTCAATGAGGAACCTTAATGTAGCCCAATATCGATAAAAAAATCATTATGTATCTCCTCTTATCGTCCTTACTTTATTCTTTACATTTTCATAGTATCCCTAATAACATGTATATAGGTCATAGAATCTCCCTTAGCTTCTAAACACTTCCACATGATTTCTCTAGGTACCATATCATATGCCTTCTCTAAGTTAATAAAAACCATATGTAGATTAAGTTGTGTTGTCCCGTAGAATTCCATTAATCTTCTGAGGAGATGTAAAGCTTTTGTAATGGACCTTCCTAGAATGAAGCTAAACTGGTTCTTTGGGATATGAACATCTCTTCTTAATCACTTTACCCAATAATTTTATGGTATGACTAAGTATTTTGATGCCTCTATAGTTGTTATAAGTTTGGATGTCTCTTTTGTTCTCATATAGAGAAATTAGCATACTTTGTCTCCACCCATCCAACGTTTTAGTGGACTTAAGGATCACATTAAAAAGCTTGACTAGCTACGTAAGACTCTCTTTGCCTAAGCTCTTCCATACCTCTATGGCTATCTTATCAGGTCCTACTGCCCTTCCACTCTTTATCTCCCTCAAACCTCTTTTAATTTCTTCCCTTGTAATGTGTCACCAAGTAAACCATTTAGGCTCATTCCAAATGGAGGCTCTAAAAGTTTTATGAATGTACACAAAATTCGATTTATGTTGTTTGTTTATATAGATTACGCTATGTACATTTGCATACTTTTAAGTTTAGATAATAAGATCATATTTTTTTAGAATATACGTGTGTGAAATTAATTGAACATTTAGGCTTAGTTTAAGAGAACCTTAAAATCAGCTTTAAAAATTAAATGAAATGAAATTTTTATTTATTTTGATTATGTTTGTATGTGAAGAGTATACAATCTAGGTAAGCAAAAATTCAGTAAACCATTCTTTAATAAAATTTCCCACTTTAAACTAGGGTTATTAGCCCATAAAGATTGTTTTTCTTTTATTTATTCAATTTCATTTAGTTTGGACCTAAGCTCATTAAGTTTATTTTTCATTGACCTCTTTGCTAATCTTTTAAGGCTCGTAGGCCCAATATATTTTATTCCTTTTCAGTTTTCAGTGTTGATTCTTTTAGCTTTTTGCACTTCATTTTAACTAATAAATATTTGGACTCAATCTCTTTTTCACTAATAAATATTTGAACTCAATCTCTTTTTCTTTTAATAATTCTAAATAAAAATATTTTTCCCTAAAAATGTTATAATCTACCATTTTGTTTTCATTTTAGATAGTTGAGTTCATCAATACCGTTTAGAAAAAATTATGCTATTAAATCCTCTCTAAAATGTCTAATTCTATATTTTTTAGTTTTTCATCCTTTTAAATAAAAGTTCTCTCCTTCAATTAATAATTTCATTTCATCTCTTTTATCATCTTTTTTGTTCAAATTGCATTGTCATGTAAATTAAGTTCATCATTTTAAACCAAAATTAAAATTTGTTTATATTCAAAGCTTACAATTTAGGGATCTCTAATATTTTTAACCCATAATTAAAACCATAAACTCTTAAGCTTTATCCATATGTTTTAAATTTTATTTTTTAATACCAATTCAAGTGTTTTTTACGATATGAGATAAATCTCAAACTTTTAGATATCCAATCACACGTGTTATTTTTTAATTAACTTTTTTCTTTACTTCAAACTTAGGTTTATTTTCAAATATTCTTAAAATTTGTAAAACCTTCTTCCAACCTATACTTAACTAGGTGAAATAAGATGCCTAGCACCTTCCTTGTTACAATTGGACCCATTAACTTATCTTTTAAAGACTTTTTTAGTTGTTTTTCTATAGTTTTTCTGTCTTTCTTTAATATGGTATATTGACAACTATATTAGTTCTCCACCATTAATAATTTATTCATTCAATGACATTTGTAAACTATTTTACAAAGTTTCATTTCACCTTGGACAATGATTTTTGTATCAATACTAATCAAGAACATTCTCCCTAATTACTTTAGGGAGACAAATCCTTTGTTTTTCACTTAACTACCTCTGTATAGTTCATACTATATCCAGTGACTACCGATTAAGCTATCCTTAACTATAATGAAATATTATCAAAACATAACAATCTCTATACAAGATAATTTTGGAGATCTCAAGTCAAATGATTACTCATACAATCATCACAATGAGAATTTTCATAGACATACAAGTAATGTTCCAAATGGATTTCCCTTGTAGGGTCACTTTAGTGAACTTATTCTCTAACGAGCACTCATACGTTTGTTTAAATATCTCTATACTTTAGCCTACGAGATCAACCACTTCCTTCACAAAGAAAAACATAAGGTGTTCTTTTTATGTTCTATTAATGTCCATTCTCAATAGACCAATGATTAGGAATAATTCAAGGATAATACAGTAACGTAATATGAATCTCATAATTATGATCTCATCATAATTTCATTTTCAATGTATATTTATCCTATAGACTTTATTATATACATCTGACTATGTACAAGATAAAGAATTCCTTTAAATTATTTAGTCACTAAAGTACAACTGACCAATTAGCTGTAGGATATAAACCAACAATCTGCCACTTACACTAAGCCAATCGTTCATATAGCCATATGATGCTTATTTTACTACTAGGATAATAATATAGTGAAAGAATTATACAAGATTCTTTACAGTGAGCACTTACCTAAATCTTACAACTTTTATCTTAATTATCATCATAAATAAATTACCTAAATACATACTTGGATCTTTAATGAGACCTTAGGCCCTTTTTTATACCTAATGGCTATGTTTTATAGTACATTAGTATTTGAACAATGCAAGGAACTATACTAAATTCATTAAAGAACTTTTAATCCTTATAATCATTTCCACTACATGAAAAATGTATGGCTTAATTATTAACCATTACTACATTGGAACCTTTCCAATCTTAAAATACAATTTTTCTAAGTAAAATATACCTTAATTATGATTTGCTTCTAAAGTTAATATCCATATAACCTTAAACTCAAATATCAATTCATATATATAATAATGTATATTTTCAATACTTCACAAGTATCAGATATCTCAAATACCAAATCTTTAGTACATTATCTATCTATTTAGACTAGAATATGTTAACAACTTCCAGTATATCTTTATTGATTTAATTCCCAAAGTAAGTTGTCACCTTTTCATATCCAATATGGATTGCTCTTGGGCAAATATATTTTCAACAATGAAAGTATCAATTATTGTTCCCTTTATAAGTAATATGTCTCTGCATACTCCTAAAGAGAAAAACTATACACCCATTAACATTTTTGTAGACATAATAAATTAACAATCATCTATAAAATAAACTCATTGATTTTATCAAGAAAGTGAATCTTTTAGAGTCTCGTGGCCTTTCAACTATATATCAAATAGATCAATAAAGGACTAGTTCTGATTAGATATGTTGTGTTAGGACTTAAACTTTTCACATTTCATATTACTCCCATAATTCATCTTAAGAACCATTCTCTTATAAGGGTACATTGAAACAAACAATCTGTTCTAACATTATATCTAACCTTTTGGAAATCTCATAACCTTTTATTATCCAATTTAATTCTAAACTTATTAGATAACACATGCTTCAACTAAGCATCATATTCCTAAATCATTAACTTTGTCTCTTTCAAAGTCTCAGCGTTCTATATCTAATATAAAATCTTGCTAATTGATTTAGTTATAACTACTAAAGATTAGTTATAATACTAGGAATAGCTATAGAAGAAATAAATATTGCATCATATAATATGTCATACTGTATATTCGTCCTTACACAAATCCATTCTCTTATGTATTTTAGTTATAGAGATATTCACTAAGAATCTTATTACCTATAGATGACAAAAAAATTAATTGTCACCATATTGATCTTATTAAAGTGCTTCAGCATTTTTAATACTTAATTTCTACTTAGATTTAAATAATAATGAACTTTTTAAAATTTTAAATCAATATTTCATTTAATGCATAAGACTATATCATGTAATAAAGTCATTAGTACTTCTAATAAAATATAAGAATATTCTTTTATAAATTGTTATTATATCCAATACATCACATGTACTGATTTAACAATTCAATACCTTTATCATCATTTCACTAAAAGTTGATTTGGTTTTTCTTCTACTTAATAAGCTTCATAATGCAAATGATTTTAAGTTTATCCATCATAAAGGTTATCAAGATGATAGAAAAAAATTAATTAATTTTCAAGGTGGTAGGAGCCACGAAAAAGAATTACAAAATGGAGCAACTCATCACTAATTTGCAATAGATAACAACTTAATTTTTAAAACAACAGTACAAACATATGGACGGCACAAAATAGACACTTGACAACTTAATATTTAACCGATTAACAAATAAAACTATACGCTGTAAGACATAACAAGACAAGGCAATGGTAACTTAATTAAGAAGGGAAAACGGTTGAAGAACTTTTTGAATGGGGACTTGGTTTCCCAATAACGGATTTAACCACTTTCTTAAGGCTGCTTTTCAAAACTCCACCTCTCTCCGGGATTAACCTTGGTGCTTCTTCACCACCATTTCCTTGGTTCCTTTGTCCATTTTGTTGCTGCCAATTACTCATGCTCTTCTATATGTGTTCCAGGAAAAGAAATTGATAGAAGATCAATCTGATAATCGAGAAGTGAGAAGCTTTCGATTACAGTTGTCTGAATTTATGCTGAATCATTGTCATTGGAGGGATTTAAATATACGCTGTAGGCAATGGATTTAGCTATAGATAAGTTTCTGTGCGTATTCGTACGTAATATTATGAAAGTTTCTCTTGAAACCGAAAACAATTTCAGCTTCAGCTGCAAAGAAGTTTCTAACATAAGCGTGATATTTTGGCTAATGACCGATTGATCATCTGTTTCAAATTTCTAAATACCCTTCCTGTAATTTTCAATCGAAAGAATGCAGCTGATCTAGCAACTAGCCTGCAAGCCAATGAATAATTGGGGAAATTTCTTAATGAACACAATTTTTCCTGAATCGACATGAACTTCGATCTGGGATATCTTTCAATTTTCTGTTTCGTTTTGTGTGTTCTTTGTTAGCATCGCTCCTTGCCATGGAAATTTCTTCTTTGATTTGTAATTCAAATTAATCCAAATTGAACAAGTTCTAAGTTAATGAAACTGAAACTTGTTTTTCAATTCACCATTTAAAAATTTAAATATAAATATGAGTATATATTAACCAAAAAGAAACATTTGATTTTTATCTAAAGCTGCAACTTCCATTCATTAACCCGTCTGTGAAATAGGTGAGGAAAAGGTGGTGTTTTGCAGGTAACGTCCAACGCAAGGAACTAGCTGCCTAAGTGTCTGAGAGTAATATTAGTAGGAAACTTCAAAAACAGGAACCTCCTTGAAGCCTTCAAGCTCCAGGACAGAGGCACCTTTAAATGGAAGGACCTTTAAGGACCTGTAATATCTATTTGCATTAAATTCGTTATTTAATTTAATAATTAATTTTAAAATAAATAATTTATAAACTGCAATTGAAATTTAAAATATAATTTGAACATTGTTTATTTGAAATATTTAATAAATGTTATATTTTATCTTAATTTTATAAATATAACTTAAAATATATATTAAGTTTTGATTTTGTAAAAAATAGTTGCTCCAAATAAATGTAATATAAGAGTTCTTTTAATCACTATGAAACATAAATCAAAACATAGTGTAAATAACTCCACTTCTATATAAATAAATTAATATACGTGTATATATATATACAATTTTGTATGCATAATTATTATGTTAAAATAAACACATTATATGTTAAAATTTTAAATATTTTTATCTAAAATATCAAAAATGATATAATAAATTTATAATATGCTTTACTTTTATAAATTTATTTGTTTAAAAGAAATTGACATTATATCTTCATTTTATAAATACATATATTCAAAAGTGTAGTGTGGGTGTGTGTGTGTGTCTTTAAATGTTCAAGATACAATATAAATTATATTCATTTTTAATATACAATAGTTTTGCATATATATATATAATCTTGAATTTTTAAAAGATATAACTAAATTCATCTAGATTTTATAAATGTATTTAATAAAAAACTAGTTCTTTATTTTTAAAAATATTTATGTAAATAAAATACATACATACATACATACATACATACATATATATATA
>JANZXP010050189.1:0-11624 GCA_027576715.1 Erythroxylum flavicans | reverse complement strand
TATAAGTAATAGAATATTATATGAATAAATTTATTATTGCATCAATAATATATTGTTATATATTTAATTTATATTGTTCTATTAGTGGAATAATCAATCAAATGTGAACTTCAGGATAAAAACATGCCATAGAAGAGAAAAAGGGGTATGCTATGGTCAAGGCTCAAGTTATCACCATTTGGAGGAGCCAATGCACGTCCAGGTAAAGCATCACATTCTGCAAATGCTACAAAATCAGGTGTTGCATGTCCAACTAATGTACATCCAGATGAGGCATCATCTTCCCTACTTATAATCCCTACAGAGTCACATTCCTTACTTATTGCTATACCATCCAACACCCTTACTACATCCCGACCATCAAATTCTATTGATGCAACATCTACCCCCAGACCATAATCTGAATCTATATTGATAGAGATAATAGGTATAGACATTGCAGATGAAGGAGGCAACCTTCAGCCGAGAGCTAAGGGAGTTGTTGGATAATAATCTGTGAGTGAAATTCTAAAAATTTTGTAATACATTAAAACACCATATGTTTATAATGAAGTTACAGGTTTTAATATGAAAATGATGTAAAATAGTTTATATATTAGGTTGGTTCCATCTGGAATGTACTCTAGAAATATATCATCTCAGTTTAAGGAGAAGATAGAACTTGAAGTTTATATATGGAAGAATATCTCTCAAGGGACAAATGATTTTTATTATCAGAAGTTTGAGGTAGAAAAAATTATTTCATTAATCTTTTTTATTTTATTTAATTTTATACATTAATTAGATAAATATTGTAGTTTATACATTAATTAGATAAATATAGTATGTTGTTTAAAATTTTTGAGATTCAAAATTTGATGCTGTCATTTATGATGCATGGGAGAGGCATGCCTGTGCATGTTATAGAGACTTTATTGGTTTGATATAAAAGAATGATATATAACCGCCTTACATATTTGAAGAAATATGGAGTTATTGGCAGTAGTGCTGGGCAAAACCGGAGGCAATCTTCATTTTAGAGTGCAATTTTGTAAATAGATGGGGAGGACAGGAGGGAGAGAGTCTACCCATATGCACTAGAGGATCTATGACCCACCAGGAGCATGCAGAGAAACTTTTAAGTATCTAAACTTTACACTATATTCTAATTTTTGGCCTAGTTACTACCAATTAGATTTAAATTTAATTTGATGTATGAAATTTAAAATGAAAATATATGTATATTATGGAGAATGATAATTTTATAAATGTCTGTTGCCATGAATAACTATATTGTTTAGAAAATTTTTTGTTTAATAAGAGTAAATATCATAAAATGGAGGAACATATGTTGAAATTTTTGTAAATTGTAGTTCATTTATAACACTTTATTTTGATGTACGAAAAGTTTATAGGCATGAAGCTTACATTACGTCAGCTCTTTTTACACACCCACAAGAAGAAGCATGATGGTGTCACCTTTCTCAACACTCGATACAGATAAATTAATGTTTGTAAAATTTATACTTTAATAGTTATTTGATAAATAATATTAGTTAAAAATTATCACTAATTAATATAAACAATTATAATGATAGGAGGAAGTACAAAAAAATATTGAACGATAATCTTAGAACTCTGAACATATTGATCAGAATTAGACAGATTGTGATGCAGTTGGTGGTAGAGACTGTCGTAGAAAAATTGTTGGCTTAGGTTCTTTTGCAAACATATGTTATTCGCAATCCACCACATTTACTATAGCTGCATTTAGTAGGCATCCACATCCAATGAGAGAGTCAATTAGCTTGAGAGCACAGTGGACAGGCTGGCAACTCAGTTGCAACAGTTGATAGAGTACATAGCCTAGCTGCATAATAAGGTGGACGAGTTGAAGGGGAGGGACAACACCTTATAGCAGCGGTCAGATCATCCACCTTCATCAACTGCATAACTTAGATTTATAATATTTCAGTACTTAAACGAATTTTATTTGATGTTTGCTACTCTTATGCTTTTTTTATGAATTCTTAATTTACAGTAATAAATACATTTTCAAGATACTTAATCCTGTACATTATAATTTTTATATTTTATTACCAATCAGGATACTTTTTATATTATATTATCAATCAAGATTATATTATTTAGAGAAATTAAATGTAGAAAAAAATCAATAAATTATTAACAGAAAATTCTGGTGGAAATTTATAGTGATGAAGTTTTTGTAGCTAAAATTACTGACGAAAAAAGTGGTACCTTAGTTAAATTTCTTAATGGAATTACAATATTCGTCTCTAAAATTACTGACGGAATGTTATATTCTGTAATTAAATTTAGCAACAAAAAGTGTTTATAATTTAGGGATGGAATTACAATTTCTGTAGGTAATTTTAGTGATGGAAATTGTAATTATGTCAAGAAATTTAACGACAAAAATTGTAATTATGTTGGGAAATTTTACCTATGGCCATTTCTCTTATGACTCTTTCTATCGATAATTTCTATTGCTAAATTTGTTTGCCTATAGAAAATCAGTATTTTCCATCGACAATTTTCGTTACTAAATAAAAATTTTCTTGTGGTGTCATATTTAAGTTAAGAGTAATAAAATTGATTTGCTTTAAGATAAACAAATGCTTAAGTATGAAGAAATTTGATATGTGCGAATATATTATATTTTTATTATGGTTTTGAGTGCATTTTGCTTATGTTTGGATGATTTTCATAGGATCAGTCCTCAATGTAGCTTATATTTTGTTGATAAGACATGTTTTAATTCTCCAATAAAGAAGAAATGATGATATAGGAATATGGGTGAAACATAGACCCATGTTCATAATATGAGTCAATTATGGTCTTAAGGTGAAATTCAATCTCATATGTTACAAAATGTTGACAAAACTCTTTCATTTGATTTTTCGAAAGTCAGGATCACTTAAATTCTATAACATGTGTAATATATACAATATAATAAAGCATGAATAATAATTCATACCTTGTTTTGAAGTTGGATTATTTTCTTGTCGTTTCCTTCAAACCATTTTGAAATTGATTCTTCTTAACCATCGTAGTCGCACAAGTGTCCATCTTCTAATGGTATCTATAGAATATGTTGGGAGAACTTTACAACTATTATAAAGAGGGTTAGATAAGAAGTGTTAGCTCTATTATAGCCTAAGCTTATTTATAATAGGTTTTGGAGATTTTATAATTTATTTAAAATAAAATTTTAATTTTAATTAAACTTTAAATACAAATTGTGACCAAATAAGATTTAATATCTTATATTAAATATGTCATATTTAATTATAAAGTTTCTCAAAGTTTACAACAAATTCCAATTTAGAGTAAGAGTAAGAATTTCTTCACCACCTAAATGTGGACCCTCCCATGGTTAGGTTTCTGCTTCAACTATTTTTTCCTAGCTCTCTCTGTTTATTTTACTCTTTGTTTTAGCCTTTTCTTCTTCCTTACAATCATTTGGTTACTCCAATAATCACTCTGCTCTCTTCTCCTTCCATAATTCAAGTTCTATCTTTTACTTCCTAGCTTCACTCTTTCACGTGCTCTTTTACTATTTTTAGAAACAATTTTTTAAAAATTCCTTTCTCTATGTTTGTTCACCTTCCCTTTTTAAAAAATATCCCCATCAGGTCCTAACCTAGGTGAGACCAAACCACTTCTTGGATATTTCTCTCCTTTGAGCTTATCCCTTACCTTAGGCAACTCTAAACCCTACCATGTAGTCCCTTCCTAATATGCACTTAACCCCTCCTCAAGACTCTTTACCTTAAGGTGTCAATAATTCATTGGGAAAAATAAAAGCTCCTCACTCGAAGAGATTTTGTTCCCAACTTATGCGAGACTACTCCCTCCACAAGCTTTCCTTTATTCCATTGGAAGCTAGTGCAAAAAGAAAAGCAATATCAGTGCTCAAAGCAAGAACTTCTGAATGGCTAAGCATTGTGGTAGGATATTTCATTGAGAAGAGGCCTTCATATCTTGCGGTTAGAGCTTGGGATGAAAGCAAATGAAATGAATATAGACTTAATAAAGTCCTCATTAATTAAGAGGACTTCTTTATATTTTCCTTCAATGTTAAATCATTTGCTATGAAGTTTTGGAACTATAATGGAAGACCAATCATACTTTAACTTAGGAAACCAAGAATAAAGCTAGATAAATCTAAGTTAAAGACCCATATGGGTGCAATTTCACAATATTCTATTAGAATACTGAAATACAATATGACAAAACTACCTTGCTAGTTTTATAGATAACCTTCTCTTCATAGATGAAAATATAGTAGAGATAGGGAGGATATGTTTAATAAAAATATGCATTAAAGCTGATCGCAGGTTTCTGATATGAAAAAGCTTTAATAATTTAACCTCGATATTTCACAAGTGTATGGGTCATTCGCATAGTACCTAAGGTGTCACTCTCACGAGGAAGGTTAATCTAATTCTAAAATTTAAGGTCGAAAATAATTTACAATAACTTAAAAATGAACAAAACTAAAGCAAGAAATTATTTCAATCATGCAATTAATTCCAAGAATCAAATTCAAAAATATAAAATAAAATAGTAGATGCAACACCTAATTAAGAATCAACATAGGAACCACCAATTAAGAGAAAGGGGAATTTTATCTGACTTTCATGAAAACCTAACTGATTATAAATTTATTGGATTACCGGTTCTAGACAATCCTAGGGTTGATTACTCTCTCTAGAGTTATAACCATTAACCCTAATTTATAAACCCTAATTATATTATGGTAATTGCAATCTCTTGATCAACAGTCTATCCAAAATCTAAATTAGATCTTAAGTTGTCCAAAAACTACTGAAATCTTATGCAAGATCTCTCTATACATAAATTTACCGGTTTGATTTAATTCTTGTTCTATTAAATTACCTAACTCACGTTAGCCCAATTTAATGATTTTTCACTCAGTTCACCTTCTCAGTTTATAACCAAATTATGCAAGTGCATAATTGAATTCACAAGAAATCCAATAAAACAAAACAATCAAATTTCATTAATATCAAAGATAAAATATCTCGAAGGTGAGTTTAGACAATCCTTAACATTCAACAAATCTATCATCAATGACTATCCCAAATCCTATGCAATCATAAAATTTGAAACTAAACCAGAAATAGACTCAGAATGGATGATAGAGGCAACACCGACGAGAAACCTCCTGTTCCACGAAGTACTTGGAGTAGGTTTCTTCTCCATGTCTCTCTTCCTTCATTTCTTTCTTAATCTCTCGATAAAACACTATAGGGTTTCAAAATTGTGGCTGATGCAAAAGCTCTCTCTTGTGTTCTTCTTGTTCTTTAAATACCTTTTGTGTCTTGAGCAGCCCTATGGTTTTTCTGTGGTCAAAAAGGTCTAAAAATCCCTCAAAACTTGACATTTTCTCTTATTTGCACACTTGCCCAACACATGCCATGATCATGGCCTTGCGTGCCATGATAGTGACCTACATCCAACCCTTTCTGTCATAATTGTGGTAATCAGGCCACGATCGTGGGCTATGGCATAGTATTCTGTGGGCCACGATCGTGGGTTGGCTTCCATGTTTCTGTCACGATCGCACGATCGTGGGCCATTTTTTCAACCTGAAAGTCTCCAAAACTTCTCTATTCTTCAATGTTCACCCTAAAATACTAACAAACACATCAAGGTACCTCAAAAACATAATATTTAAGTTTAAAGACTTATACTAACCCATAAAAATACTTAAACACACAAACTAACACAATTCTAACCTAAACATATACTAAACATTAAAATTGACACTTAATACATAACAAACTAAGCCCTAAAACATGACGTAATTCACACATATTAGAAGTCAAGGTGGAAAAAGAGCTAAAAAAACTTTAAGACCTAAGAGACTTAGCCCTCATATTTACCTAGAAGTAACAACTATTTTTGTAATTTACTTATGGAAGCCATAAGTGAAGAAGTCCATTGAATGGAGGCAAGAGTTAAGATTATTTGAGAAAAGGAATCATAAGGAGCTTAGAGATAAGGAAAGTTAAACCCCTAGACATCTAGCAAATGAGGGACAAAATGAATAGATTAATGCTTTTGAAGAAAGCCCCAGTCATAGCTTAAGAGATAATACCAAAGATGAAATCATAAAGGAACTAGAAAATAAATCATCTGAGATATCAGGTACTGAGACCATGGTATCTATTCCTAAAGATCCAATTTAGAACATTGAAGGGGAATCTTAAAAACAAGCTCAAGGAATAATGCAAGTGAGTAAAGAGGGTAAATCTAATGTGAGTCCTTCACTCCTACTGTAATAAGATCAAGCAAGAGAAAGAGCAAGAAAGGAACCCTCCTTTCAACTAATCATTTCCCTATTATCATAGAATGTGAGGGAACTGAATGAACTAGCAATAAGGGCTAATATTTATAACCTTTTGGAAACCAAAGTGAAAGAGGAAAATTGTAGGAAACTTTGGTTTTTATAGGATCTTGTAGGAAACTTTGGTTTTTATAGGATCGATGGATACTAATTACCAATCATGCTAATCACCACAATAGAAGGATAATGGTATGCTTCAAATTTGAATTCTTGGAGGTCCTTTTTAAATATATAACTGGGAAAATATTCACCTATTAATCGATATGAAACCTATAAGTCAAAAGTTCAGTATCACTTTCTTTTATACATTTAATCACACTTTCCATGGGAAAACTTTGTGGTAAGATCTATGTAGCTTATCTCCAAATATATAAGGCCCTTGGATAATAATTGGAGAATTTAATTGCACATTGTATAACTCTAAAACAAAAGGAGGAATGGGCTAAAGAGCATCTTACTTAGACTTTAAGAGCTGTGTAAGAAGCTTACTTAAGGAAAAAGTAAAATATGAGGGAAACTAGTTCACTTGGTCAAATAAACAACAAAGAAGGTTGCTTCTTCGAAGAAAATTAGATTAGGCATTGGTAAATAAAGAATGGTTGGATGCTTTCCAAGATTGTGAAGCAATTTTTAGGCAGCCACTGATATATGATCACTCACTAGTTGAGCTTCATAATTTAGCTAGTGCAAGACCAAAGATCACAACTTTTAAGTTCTTTAATTTCCTAGCTAAACACCAATGCTTCCAATAAAAAATGATTAATAGAAAGAACATCAATATTCTGTGCTTCGAACTTGGATATTTAATGGGACTTTAGCTCCTTTTACATGCCTAATGGATCTAATGTTTCAGATTACATTACTATATGAACAATCTAAGGAGTTATGCTAAGTTAATTTAAAAACTTCATTATCGAAATAATCATTTCCAGTAAATAAAATATGTATTATAGCCCGATTAACCATCTATGCTACATTGAACATTTCTAATATTAAAATAATACTATTCTAAGTAACATATATCTTTATTAAGATTTATTTCTAACTAATATCTTTATAACCTTTAATATCAACTATACATATCTAAATGTATATCTTTAATAGTTCGCAAGTATCAGATATCTCTATTCTAAACATCTTTAATACATTATCTATGCACTTAGACTTATAATTGGTAAACAATTTTTTATCAATTTCTATAGATTTAATTCCTAGAATTAAGTTGTTCCCCTTTTCATATCCAATAGGAGTTATTTTTGGACTATCATATATTCAACAATTGAAAATATGATTTTTGTTCTCTGTGGGCAATATTTCTTTGTACACTCCTACTAAAGAGTACAATATACTCCTAGTAACCTTCTTATAGGCACGATAAATTTAGAATCATCTCCAAAATAAAATATTTGAATTCATAATGAAAGTGAATCTTTTAATATCTCGTAGCCTTTTAATTGTACATCAAATGTATCACCAAAGACACTAGTTCCAATTGGCTGTATTGTCTTGAGATTTGAATTTGTTAAACTTCATCTTACTTCCACTACTTTTCTTGAGAACCATTCTCTTGTAAGTGTTCATTGAAACAAACATTTTGTTCAATGGAGTATGTAAGTTTGTACATTACCTTTTATATATTTCATAATTTCCTATAATTCAATTTAGTTCCAAAATTATTGGATAATACATACTTTAACTAAACATATCCCAAAATCATTAACTTTGACTCTTTTGGAATCTTGTCATTTCGTATATAATATGAATTCTTGCTAATTGAATTAATTGGAACTACCAATGGTAAGCTAAAGTATTATGCATAACTATAGAAGAAATAAATATTAGATCATACAATATCTCTTATTGTATTTTCTCCTTATATAAATCCATACTATTATGAAATTTAATTATGGAGATATTACCAGAGAATCTCTTTCCTTATATATAATCTAAAAATTTAAATATCACCATATTGATCTCATTGAAGTGCTTCAATATTAATAATGTATTGTATTCACTTTTAGCAATGGGATGATACATATAAATAATCAAATAGAGCATTCAGTCTTTCTTACATAACACCCAAATAATAAACATAGGATAATATACTCAATCTCCAAGATAGAAAGAACAACAAAAAATATGGAGAGAATACTTAACTAGGTTCTTCGGTGTTGATATCACCTTCAAACCAGTGTCAAGAAGCTCAGCTCTTCGTAGGTCATCAAAGGAGTGGAGCTTTGCCTCTTCTCTTCTTCAAAAACGAGACCTCACGAGTCCAAAAATGATTCCTCAAACCTTTCATACCATATGCCATCACATTATGTCTATTTATATTAATTAGTAGGGTTTCGGGTGAGCTGGCAAAATGTTATAGACGTGATTTGGTATGTCACACCCATGGAACATTTTTCATAGGTGTGTAAAGTGTCTTATGCCCATGACTTATTTGTCATAGCCATGAGATACATCTCATGGCATGACTTTGTCATTCTTCATTCCTTTTGGAATTTTCTTGTCTCCTTTTACCTTAATCCTTCTTTGTTTTGTTCCGTAAAGACAAGTGAGTGTGAATCTTAAGAAGATGACTCAAAGATTGTGTTTTTGACTCACTTTAGCTCTTTCGCTTCTGAATTGTACCTAAAACCAAATATGAACTAAAGTGAATGTCTTAAACATTTCATAGCATTAATCACTAAATGTTATGAAATAAATGTATGATCAGTTAAGCACATATCAATTTCCCCCACACTTAGCTTTTGACCTTCCTTAGGCAAAACATCAAAATTATAGTCACAAACTCAAAATACTTACTCATTTTCCAAGATTAGATAGTCACTCAAAATTCAATACTTCTACTCATGATTAATCAGCAATTATCATCTTTTGAAACCAAACAATCTAGAGGTAGACTTGGACAAAATGTGTTTAAATAGGATAGATCTATAGGTACACTTAAATACCATTCATGATCATGATATTCCACAACTTTGGATACCATTTCATTTCTCCACCACTAGGAGTCACATGCATAATTATAAATCAAAGGACTTTTAAGGTTATAATGTGGGTAAGGGTAAGGTGAGATGTATTTGGGTAATGTAACATAAAGGCCATTAAAGCTAGTGACGCAAAAGTAGCGCTCAATATAACATCAAGCGTAAAAGCTAACATTTATTCAAAAATGGGTACCATCAGTTATGATGAATGCAACAACTATGTTTCACAAGTCAAAGTCACCCTCTCACACCATACGATATGAAGCATGACCAATTAGAAGGGATCACTCATAAAAATTGATTATATAATAATACATTGAAATTATATAGAGTAATCCTTCAAAGTAACATTTACCTCGTATGCATTAAAACTCAAGTAAACTATTCAACATAACTTTAGGAGGAAAAACTAATCATAAATAACTTTGCTAAACATATGCATTTCCTTCTTGATACTTTTATTAAAACATTTTTTCTTTTCCCCTTTTTATTTTTTCTTTCTTCATATTTCTCTTTTCCTTTATTTCTCTTTCTCTTTCTTTTCATTTAAAAATTGAAAGAAGCTACATCAACCTTAACCTTAGAATATGTTGACAAGACATAAAATGACATTTCAATGATTATAACTAACCTACATATATGTATACCCCCACACTTATACTTTTATACATCCACAATTATCAACAATCAACAAATGCTCCACTTGGTTTAAGAATTGGGTAGGAAATTTGGTTAAGTTTAAGGCATGTAATATGGTTAGCACAAAAACAAAGGATAATGAAGCTCAAGGGGGCCTAACAAAGGAAAATTCATATCAATGGGTAGGTTATTTGGTCAATGTAGCTTATGAAACAAAGAATGTCTATATCATTTCCATGTTAATGCATGTGATAAAAATGTGTTCTTGAATAGAAAATGAAAGCAAAGTCAAGATGTATATGTTATGAAGGTCACATATAAATAAAAGACAATGAGACTAATATGGATGTGTCAGTCTAAAAAGGCTTAAAATCTCATTGACTTGTATCTACCATTAGGCACTACTCTTCTAAAGTTAATGTATATTAACCAATCATAAGAACAAAAGTACATGCTAAGTTGCCATAGATTTTTCTAGTCAATTCACTCTCAAACTATGACTATATAGTCCTAGAAGCAATAAAAAGGAGAAAATGTTTATTTTTTATTCTCTCTTTTTTGGTTGAAAACTTAAAAACAAGTAAGAAATAAACAAAATTAAAACACACATACATATGAGAAAGAAATACGAAAATATAAAGGAAAAGAAATAAAGTTCCCTTAGGTTACCTCCCAAGAAGCATCTTTGTTTAGTGTCACTGGCTCAACTTCTTGTTTTTCTCATCACGTGACAAAGTTATGATCTTTGGTTGTCATCTGTGCTTCCTCCAATTAAGGTTCTTCAGGATAGGGCCTCAGTTGATTATCACTCACATCTATTGGCTTCCCTATCTTCAAATTTCCAATATCTACTTAGTTCATGCACTCTGGAAATATCTCGAATATTCCCTTTTCTTCCTTTTTTAATTTCTTCATTCTACTAGGTAAAGGTGAAGGGTTAGTCTTAACAACAATTACAGACTCAGTACTCAACCTCAAGCTAAGTGATGTATCCTTTTCTTCTACAAGCTCCTTCTCCACTTCTTCCTCAATAGTAATTCTTTGAGTAGTATTTTCAGGATTCTCAAGCTCCTTTTTACTCTGTAAGGTGACACGTGTGTCGTAACGCTAGCCAGAATAAAATAACTAGATTACTACTGTAACAGTGGTGAGTCTAGGACGATCCTACAGGGAGTGTTCAGTTAGCTTATAAAATGAAATTAATTGATAGTTAGGTAATAGGGGGTTTTGGATTTAATAAAAAAATAAAATAAAATAAAATAAAATAAACCTAATGAAAACAAATTAAAGAAAACATGCAAAAAGTGATAAAAATTGGGAAATTTGGTAGGGATCTGATTCTTTGGTTCAATCTCGACCTACACCCTAATTAAGCATAATTCATTAATTTGTTGTTCTTTTATCTCTTTTAGCAATTATTGGTCGTAAATTAACAACAAGCTCTGTTAATCTCGATTTTTCCTTAGATCCTAGTTAATTATAAAGCACTCATTAATTAACCCAAGCTATTAGGAAACCTAGAATAAGCTCTCTAAGTTTATCCGGACAACCGCCTTACCAATCAGAAAACAGACCAATCTAGGTAATAATCACACTAACTCGAATTATTTAAC
>JANZXP010050178.1:0-11624 GCA_027576715.1 Erythroxylum flavicans | reverse complement strand
AAAGAATGATGCGTTTAAAGATGAATGTGTTCTTATGAATACCAATGTGTTTTAAAAGGTTTATGTTTTTTAAATCACATATGATTGATTACAAAATGGAACTTTGTGTCGTGATATAGAATGTATAAGTACTTAATACCTTTAATGGTACATTATTGCAAATGTTTATGCTTATAACGTATGACTAGTTGGACGCGCATATATATATGTTCAATTTCCTGAAAGTCAAATAAAGACATAACATCTTTTGCTTATGATTGTGAAATCTAAAATGGATTGCTTTAAAGCTGTTAAGTCCTAGTAATAGGTAAATAGGCATGCCTAGAAGGGTCTATAACTGCTTATAGGGCACTAAGTTGTTGACACTTCGGTGTTTCCTAATACAGACACTTCAGTTTTTGATACTTAAGTCTCACCTGTTATTGACACTTCGGTGTCTCCTGATAAGGACACTTCGGTGTCCAGACATAAGTCTATCTTGTTCTATAATACCAATAGGTATCTCCTATTCTGGTCCCATTACACTTCTATAAAAAAGATTAGTACGCTAACTTATTTTTGTTTTAATACGTTCAATTCTAATATAAGTTAAGTTCAGCTCTGATAAAGCTAAATGTTGTTCTAATATAAACAAGATTTATTCAAATACTTTCAGGTTCTGTATTGTGATTCTCATATTATGTTTGGATATGTGAAAGTTTGAAGCAATTATATTCTGTATTCTATTCTGATATGTTATACTCTGTTCTGAGGCAAATGATATTGAAATGTTCAGTAATTTTAACAATTGAAGGTGGTTTGAGATTTAATATGATCCTTTGCACGTGACTGCTAAACGATTGTTAGAAACAATCACCAGATTATATGTTTTTAGTTATTCCCCACTAAGCTATATGCTTAGTACGGTGGTTTTGCATCCGTGTAGGTTCTAATAAGTAGACTTAAGACTGGGACAAAGACAACTTCTGTGATCACGTCCATGCTACTCTCTACTGAAACCTGTCACTCCCTCTTAACTTCTGGAATTTTTCTTGGTTTTGGATCATCTTCACTTAGATCCTTGTAAGTTATTGCATTAAGAAGTATGAACTGCTATTTTTGGTGCTATTGCCTTGTTAGTGCTGAAATTTTCACTTTGATCTTAGGTGTGTGTAGGTGGCTTGGAAGTGCTAGAAAAATAATTCTAGATTTATAAATGCAATCTTGTTTCAGTTTTTGCTGGATTATCTGATTCTTTGAAGTAAGAATTTGCAGTTAAATAGGTAAGGGAATTCTAAACTAAATAGAATGTATTGATACAAGTGTTACGTGAATGGAGTCAGCATGAAATATATGTTAAGATGATGAGAAATGTATGCTGGAAAATTTATTATTGTATGATAATTCTAGTTTTGTTTTGATATGTGGAAGATATTGATTTGTAAGTTATTAACTGCATGATTTTTCAATTGGTTCTGTACATGATACTGAAGTAGAATTGAGGCATACGGTGGAATTTAAGTGGAATTGATGAACTATCATGTAGGGGTGTTGAAGGTGTAAAATGTGAGTTAATTGTAGTGGTTCCACTAAATAGACATTGGTATTTTAGCCATAACTTTACCTGTATATATCAAAATAGGGTTATTTTAACTTTATATTACACCACATACATATGTCTACAATTTTCATGAAGGAATAGAATTTCAGTTTTCTCTTTAAGGGTTTTCTAATTTAGTTTGAAGTTGAGTTTTGGTTACTGTCACTATTTAAGAATAGTCTGTCGTATTTTAGGTATAACTTTAGGAATAATGAACCAAATTGTATTAACTTTATTTTATTGGAAACTTAAGACATAGAGGAATATTTGCTTAGATGATCATTTTGCCTAGATACCTAATTTCCTATGTCATAATGGCCATATAAAACTAACCCAAAACCTAACCAGAGAAAATCTAGAAAAAATGCTAAACTTAGCTTTGTGTAATTGTTGGCATATATCAAGTTAATAATGGTTTAATTAAACTAAATTGAGATTAAAAATGAACCTAAATGATAATAGATTAATGGAGTGAAAGGTAATTGAGTTATGGTTTATTAACGGAGGTAATTACTTAACGAATGTGAGGTTCATTAATAACGTGTTTAATATTTAAAAGAATGATGCGTTTAAAGATGAATGTGTTCTTATGAATACCAATGTGTTTTAAAAGGTTTATGTTTTTTAAATCAAATATGATTGATTACAAAATGGAACTTTGTGTCGTGATATAGAATGTGTAAGTACTTAATACCTTTAATGGTACATTATTGTAAATGTTTATGCTTATAAGGTTTGATTAGTTTGACGTGCATATATATATGTTCAATTTGAGGAAAGTGGAATAAAGACATGACATCTTTTGTTTATGATTTTGAAATCTAAAATGGATTGTTTTAAAGCTGTCAAGTCCTAGTAATGGGTAAATAGGCATGCCTAGAAGGGTCTGTAACTGCTTATAGGACACTAAGTTATTGACACTTCGGTGTCTCCTAATACAGACACTTCAGTTTTTGATACTTAAGTCTCACCTGTTATTGACACTTCGGTGTGTCCTGATAAGGACACTTCGGTGTCCAGACATAAGTCTCTCTTGTTCTATAATACCAATAGGTATCTCCTATTCTGGTCCCATTACACTTCTATAAAAAAGATTAGCAGGCTAACTTAGTTTTGTTTTAATACGTTCAATTCTGATATAAGTGAAGTTCAGTTATGATACTGCTAAATGTTGTTCTAATATAAACAAGATTTATTCAATTACTTTAAGGTTCTATATTGTGATTCTGATATTAGGTTCAAATATGCGTAAGTTTGAAGCAAGTATATTCTGTATTCTGTTCTGATATGTTATATTCTGTTCTGATGCGAATGATATTGAAATGTTCAGTAATTTGAACAATTAAAGGTTATCTAAGATTTAATATGATCCATTACACTCGACTGCTAGACAATTGTTAGAAACAATCACCGGATTATATGTGTTTAGTTATTCCCCACTGAGCTATATGCTTAGCACGGTGGTTTTGCCTCTATGTAGGTTCTGATAAGTAGACTTAAAACTAAGACAAAGACAACTGCAGTGATCACTTCCATGCTATTCTCTACCAAAACTCGTCTCTCCCTCTGAACTTCTGGAATTTTTCTTGGTTTTAGATCATCTTCACTTGGATCTTTGTAAGTTACTGCATCAAGAAGTAAAAACTGCTATTTTTGGTGCTATTGTCTTGTTAGCGCTGAAATTAACACTTTGATCTTAGGTGTGTGTACGTGGCTAGGAAGGGCTGGAAAAATAATTATTATTTTGTAATTCCAATCTTGTTTTAGTTTTTTCTGGATTAGCTGCTTCTTCGAAGTAAGAATTTGCAGTTAAATAGGTAAGGGAATTCTAAACTAAGTAGCATGTATTTATACAAGTGTTACGTGAACAGAGTTAACATGAAATATGTGTTAAGATGATGAGAAATTTATGCTGGAAAATTGGTCATTGTATGATAATTTCTTGTTTTGTTTTGTTGTGTGGAAGATATTGATTTGTAAGTTATTAAGTCCATAATTTTTGAGTTGGTTCTGTACATGATACTGATGTGGAATTGAGGTATAAGGTGGAACTGAAGTGGAATTGATGAACTATTGTGTAGGGGTGTTGAAGGTGTAAGATGTGAGTTAATTATAGTGGTTCTACTAAATAGACATCGGTATTTTAGCCATAACTTGACCTATATATATCCAAATAGGGTATTTTAATTGTATGTTACACTACATACATATGTCTACAATTTTCATGAAGGAATAGAATTTCAGTTTTGTCTCTCACGGTTTTCTAATTGGTTTGAAGTTGAGTTTTAGTTACTGCCACTGTTTGAGAATAGTCTATAATATTTTAGGTATAACTCTAGGAATAATTAACCAAATTGTATTAACTTTAGTTCATTAGAAACTTATTTCATAGAGGAATATTTTCTTAGCAGAACATATTGCCTAGAAACCTAATTTTCTATATCATAATGGCCATATAAAACTGTCCAAAAGCCTGTCCTGAGAAAACTTGGAAAAAAATGCTAAACTTGTTTTTGTGTAATTGTTGACATATATCATGTTAATAATGGTTTAATTAAACTTAATTGAGATTAAAATGAACCTAAATGATATTAAATTAATGGAGTGAAATGTAATTGAGTTATGGTTTATTAACGGAGGTAATCACTTAAAGAATGTGAGGTTCATTAATAACGTGTTTAATATTTGAAAGAATGATGCATTTAAAGATGAATGTGTTCTTATGAATACCAATGTGTTTCAAAAGGTTTATGTTTTCTAAATTAAATATGATTGTTTACAAATTGGAAGTTTATGTCGTGATATAGAATGTGTAAATACTTAATAGCTTTACATTATTGCAAATGTTTATACTTATAAGGTATGATTAGTTGGACGTGCATGTATATATGTTCAATTTGAGGAAAGTGGAATAAAGACATAACATCTTTTGCTTATGGTTGTGAAATCTGAAATGGATTGTTTTAAATATGTAAAGTCTTAGTAGTGGGTAAATAGGCATGCCTAGAAGGGTCTGCAACTGCTTAATGGACACTAAGTTGTTGACACTTCGGTGTCTCCTGATAAGGACACCTCAGTATCCAAACATAAGTCTCTCTTGTTCTATAATACTAATAGGTATCTCCTATTCTGGTCCCATTACACTTCTATAAAAAGGATTAGCAGGCTATCTTTTTTTTTTAATACGTTCAATTCTGATGTAAGTTAAGTTAAGTTCTTATATAGCTAAACGTTGTTCTGATATAAACAAGATTTATTCAGATACTTTAAGGTTCTGTATTGCAATTCTGATATTTTGTTCAGATATGTGTATGTTTGAAGCAATTATATTCTGTATTTTGTTATGATATGTTATATTCTGTTATGATACAAATGACATTGAAATGTTCAGTAATTTGAATAATTAAATGTTATCTGAGATTTAATATGATTCATTGCATATGAATGTTGGACGATTGTTAGAAAACATTTTTGGATTATATATGTTTAGTTATTCCCCGCTAGGTTATATGATTAGCAAGATGGTCTTTCCTCCGTGTAGGTTCTAATAAGAATACTTGAGACTAAGTCAATGACAACTACAGTAGACAATAAGACTGTGTTTTGTTTTGGAAATGTTCAGTTTATTTTTGAGTTGTTTTTCAATGTATGAGACATGTTGTATTTTATGTTTTTTTTATTGGTTTGTAACACAGTTTGGATTTGGATTTAATACTTGTATGTAATAAGTACCATATGTATGTTATGTTATGAATATGACCCAACCATTGATGAATGAAATGTATGTTCTTTGGGTTTCTCGAAATGCTTTAATATGTTTTGGATTATTTTGGATCTGTTTTATGTACCATCTGTATATCCTCCTAAAGGGTATGTGAGTGTTGCATTGTTTGGTATCA
The DNA here is from genome assembly GCA_027576715.1 of Erythroxylum flavicans. Classification (NCBI taxonomy): domain Eukaryota; kingdom Viridiplantae; phylum Streptophyta; class Magnoliopsida; order Malpighiales; family Erythroxylaceae; genus Erythroxylum; species Erythroxylum flavicans. Next base: position 6,146 of record JANZXP010050178.1, on the reverse strand, counting down.
GAACATAGTTTAGGTGATTTTGGTTTAACCAGCACTTAACTATTGCTTATACATGCATATAAGAGATGTGTTTGGCCTAATGCAGTTTGTCCTATGTTTTGATTATAGAATTAAATATGGAAAGGTCTTATGAAGTCGTTGATGAGGTTGCAAAGAGTAATAATCCTGAACGATATCATCCATCTATATCTAACCCTTTGGGGTGAATCGAGATGAAATACCACCAACTCCACCTCCAACTCAGGGGGATGCTTTGGTTAAGCTGTCGCAAGATATGATGACTTTGCTATACTGTATGACGGTACCCAAGGCTCCAATTGATCAGTTATAGAAGTATAGAGCTAAAGAATTTCCTGGAACATCTTTGGACGAGTCTAAAAGAGCTTAATTTTAGTTATAGAAGGTGAAGAGGGTGTTAAATGAAATTAGTTACCCACCAAATCAGATGGTGCACTGTGTTTTCTCTCTTCTTCAGGGAGCAGCTTATGAATGGTGGAAGTTTATTATGAGAAATCCTTAATTACTGGAGCTTCTAACTTGGGATTTCTTTTCCTGAGAGTTTAAAGCCAAGTATGTGATGGAAGCTTATAGAAAGGAGAAGTGGAAGCAATTTCTGAATCTAAAGCAAAGAAACCTATTTGCTGCTGAGTATGACAGAGAGTTAATCAACTCAGTAAGTATGCACCTGAACTGATACTTATTGAGGAGTTTCAGTGTCATCAATTTAAGGATGGTTTGAATGATCCTATTAAAGAGCATCTGAGGCAATTACTCTCTTGTAGTAAGTGAGTTACCATCAACTGGTTCAATTTGCTATTAAGATAGAGAAGTAAGAGATGGTGAAGAGAGAAAGGGTTGAGCAAAGGGGCTTTGCTCGAGGAGGTCAGTCCTCAGGCAATCAAAGTTGTGAAGGTGTTTCCTTTGTACCTGAATTTACTCAAAGATCTATCAGGGAAGGTGACAAAACTTTTCCTCATCAACTACTTCTAGTAGGGGTTCTTCTATGGGCCGAGGTTCTGGTGCTCTAGAGTGCCTTCATTACTCTAAACATCATTGGGGTACTTGTTGGACAGCTACAGGTGTATGTTATCGATGTAGTAGCACTGAGCATTTGATAGCCAATTGCTATATAAGACAGCCTCATACATCACAAACTAGTAGAGAAGTTTCTCGTGCATCTATTAGAAATAGAGGACATGGTAGAAGTCGTAGAGGATTTGGTCAAATTAGACCTAATCCAAGTACTGTGTCATAAATTATTGATCAAACTATTGTGCTATCTACTATAGCTCAAACTTATGCTTTGAAAGCTTATAAGGATCAGGATGCACCTAAACTCATTAAGGGTACTATTTCTCTCTTTGACTCTGAAAAGCATACTTTGATTGATCCTGGATCCACTCATTCTTATATCTGTGTTAGAGATATTTTTGATAAAGTGATGCCTGTAGATCAGTTAGAGTATGATATTCTTGTAACCAGTCCTCTGGGTAGTAATGTGTTGGTCAATCAGGTTTATAAAAACTATCCTGTTATGATCTAAGGATGTGAATATGTAGCAGATCTAATTAGATTGCCCTTTTATGAATTTGATTTAATTTTGGGTATGGATTGGTTATCCAAGCATCAGGTTGTGGTTGATCGTAGTGCTAAGATAGTTGTGCTAAAGAAACCTGATCAATCTAAAATAGTAATGCATCGAATTTGCACTAGTTCTCTAGCTAATGTGGTATCTACTATGCAAGCTTGGAAGTTCCTTAGGAAGGGGTGTGAAGTTTATCTGACTTTTGTGATTGATTTTAAGAAAGAGAGTGTTAAACTACAAGACATTCTAGTGGTAAATGAATTTCCAGATGTGTTTCCTGAAGCTACCCGGACTTCCTCCTAAAAGGGAACTAGATTTGTCTATTGAAGTTATGCCTGACATTGCTCCTATATCCAGAGCACTGTACAAGATGGCTCCCACTAAATTAAAGGAGTTGAAGGTGTAGCTGCAAGAGTTACTAGATAAAGGGTTCATTTGACCTAGTGTCTCTCCTTAGGAAGCACCAGTTCTATTTGCCAAGAAGAAAGATGGTACTCTCTAAATGTGCATTTGTTATAGGCAACTGAATAGAGTCACAGTGAGAAATAAGTATCCATTGACAAGGATAAAAGATCTTTTTAATCAATTGAAAGGTGCAGGAGTGTTTTCCAAGATAGATCAAGATACTATCAGCTTTTTGTAAAGGATGTGGATGTTTTGAAAACTATATTAAGGACTTATTATGGACATTCGGGTTAAATAATGCTCCAGTTGCATTCATAGATCTAATAAATAGGCTATTTAGGCCCTATTTAGATCACTTTGTAGTGGTGTTTATAGATAATCTCCTAGTTTATTCCAAGAAAAAGCATGATCATGTTGAGCATCTGCAGATTGTTTTACAAACCCTGTAAGAAAAGCAGTTGTATGCCAAGCTGAGTAAGTGTGATTTCTGGCTTTAAAAGGCATCTTTTCTAGGACATGTTGTTTCTTCTCAAGGGATAAGAGTTGATCCCAGTAAGATTGAAGCAATTGTTAACTGGAAGCCATAATGGAGTGTGCGAGAAGTGAGAAGTTTTCTGGGTTTAGTGGGCTATTATCATCGGTTTGTGAAGGGATTCTCAATGATAACGTCCCTTTTGATTAAACTGCTATAAAAAGGAGTGAAGTATGAATCGTCTGATAGATGTCAAGCTAATTTTGATCAATTGAAAGGAATATTTATTAATGCCCCTGTATTGGTTCAATGCACCTCTAGTAAGGAATATGTTATGTTTAGTGATGCATCTAGAAATAGTTTGGGTTATGTTTTGATGCAGGATGCAAAGGTAGTTACATATGCTACTAAGCAACTGAAGCCTCATGAATAGAACTACCTTACACATGATCTTGAACTTGCAGTGGCAGTGCTTGCTTTGAAAATATGGCAGCACTACTTGTATAGTGAAAAGTGTAGGATCTTCACTGATCATAAAATTTTGAAGTATCTACTTACTTAGAAGGAACTTAATCTGAGACAATGATGTTGGTTGGAACTGTTTAAAGATTATAACTACATTGTGGATTACCATCCAGGTAAGGCTAATGTCATGGCTAATGCATTAAGTCAGAAGACTATTTCAGCTTTGTCAGTGCAACAAAGTGAAAGAAGACTTATATCTGATGGAGCTTTAATAACTCAATTAAAAGCTAGGCCTACCTTAAGGAAAGAAATTTGTGATGTAGAAAAAGTTGATGACAAGTTGCAACAACTTATCTTGGATACTCAGGAAGGCAACCAATCTATTTTTTGTGAAAGGAGGTGGTGATTTTATTATAAAGATCAATTGTGTATGCCAGCAAATGATGAGTTGAAGAGAAAGATATTGTTTGAGGCCTATAATACTGTCTTTACTATGCATCCTAGTGGAAATAAGATGTATCAAGATCTAAATTAGTATTATTAGTGGTCAGGTATGAAACGTGATGTAGTGGATTATGTATCTAAATGTTTGACATATCAGTAAGCTAAAGCTGAGCACTGGGTCCTATCTGGCTTGTTACATCCTGTTTCTATTCCTCAATGGAAATGGAATACCATTACCATATATTTTGTCACTGGACTTCCTCTCACACAAAGGAAGCATGATGATGTATGGGTAATTATTGATAAATTCACCAAGTATGCTCACTTTCTGCCTGTTCGTCTTGATTATTTGTTGGATAGGCTTGTAAACTTATATGTGAATGAGATAGTGAGGTTACATGGGGTGCCACTGTCTATTATTTCTGATCATGATCCTCGATTTACTTCGAGATTTTAGAAAAGTCTACAAAAGGCTATAGGTAGTACCCAAGTCAAGTTTAGTACCGCTTTCCATCCCCAGACAGATAGACAATCTGAACTGATTATCCAGCTATTAGAAGATATGCTTCAAGTTTGTGTGTTAGAATTCCCAAGGAGTTGGGATAATCTTTCGTTGATGGAGTTTGCTTATGAAAATAGTTATTAGACTAGTAATAGCATGGTTCCTTATGAAGCTTTATATGGTAGGAAGTGTAGAACTCCGGTCTGTTGGACTGAATTGTGTGAAAACAAGATGATTGGGCCTGATATTGTGAAAGATACTGATGAGAAAATTTAAGTTATTCAACAAAGATTGAAAGTTGCCAATGATAGACAGAAGTTCTATGCCAATTTTAAAAATAAAAGATATTGAATATGGGGTAGGTGATAAGGTATTCATGAAAGTATCACCATGGAAACACATATTTTGGTTTAGGCAGAAAGATAAGCTCAATCCATAATACATCGATCTTTATAAGATTCTTAAGAGAGTTAGACCAGTAGCTTATCAATTAGCTCTTCCTAGAGAGTTGTCCAAGTTACATGATGTGTTTCATGTTTCGATGTTGAGAAGATATCGGTCTGATGATACACATAAGATTCCTATGTAAGAAATTTAAGTACAACTAGATTTGACTTATAAAGAAGGGCCTGTGTCTATTTTAGCTAGAGACATCTGACAACTCAGGAACAAGCAAATACCTTTGGTGAAAGTACTTTGGCAGCACCATGGACTCGAGGAAGCAACATGGGAACCAAAAGAGACAATGAGGGCTCAGTATCCTCAACTATTTTAATCAGGTATGAATTTCGAGGATGAAATTCTTTTAAGGGGGGAGAATTGTAAAGCCCCAAATTGTACCCTAGTTGAGATGTTACATATGCATGAAATTATATGTACTAGAAATTGTGATATGATTGTAAATTGCATATTTCTTAAATTTTTTTTATTAGATCATACTTATTGAGTTGGGATTAATTAATAACATTAGAGAATTGAGGTATTAAAATGGAAATTTGTAGTAGGAAAAATTGTCAAGTGGCAATACAAGTTGGTACATGAAAATTAGTATAACTAAGCTATACTTTGAATGACATTTGGCACCATTGGTTGATTAACAAATGGACGAATGATTATGTGACAAATGGACCAATTTTGGAGTGACGTGTGGACTAATTTCTAAGTGACTAATGGAATCATTTTAAGGTGACAAATGGCAGCATGATCAAGTGTTACATGTCATGACATGTTAGTTGACACATGCTTAAGGAGTTTGATGACACCTAGCATCCAAAGGTGGCAAATTTTCTGCTAGAATTTTCGTCATTCTCTTCCTTACTCCTCTCCACTGAAACCACCCACTCCCTTTCAACTTCTAGAATTTTTTTTGTTTTGGATCATCTTCACTTAGATCTTTTAAGTTACTACATCAAGAAGTAGGACCTACTATTTTCGATGCTATTGTCTTGTTAGTGCTAAAATTTACACTTTGATCTTAGGTATATGTAGGTGGCCTGGAAGTGCTGAAAAATAATTTTTGTTTAACAAATGCAATGTTGTTTCAGTTTTTTTTATTAGTAGATTCTTTGAAGTAAGAATTTACAGTTAAATAGGTAAGGGAATTCTAAACTTGATAGCACGTATTAATATAAGTGTTATATGATTGTAGTTGGCATGAAATATGTGCTAAAATCATGAGAAATGTCTGCTGGAAAATTGATAATTGTACGATAATTTCTGGTTTGGTTTTAATGTGTGGAAGATACTGATTTGTAATTTATTCAATGCTTGATTTTTAAATTGGATCTAGACATGAAATTGATATGGAATTGAGGCATGAATAAGCTAGAATTGAAGTGTAATTGATGAACTATGGTGAAGGGGTGTTGAAGGTGTAAGATGTGAGTTAATTGTAGTAGTTCCACTAAACATACATCAGTATTTTAGCCATAACTTGACCTATAGATTTCCTCATCCCTTGATCAAAATTATCACCTATTTAGCATTAAGCTCTCCTGTTTTGCCTCTACTCATGTCCTTTTATAGTAAAAACTAGGGTTTTTAAGCTACATATGTCCACAATTGTCATGAATGAATAGAATTTTAGTTCTGTCTCTAAGGGTCTTGAAATTTGGTATGAAATTGAGTTTTGGTTGCTGTAACTGTAACATCTCGTCCCCATATTAAGGGTTAGGACCAAAAATTTCAATGCATGTAAGCTTAAAGAGAGATTAAGGAAATGCATTTTTCTTGCTCATGCATAATATTAGCATATATGCACATGAATATTGAAT
>JANZXP010050148.1:0-11625 GCA_027576715.1 Erythroxylum flavicans | reverse complement strand
TTCTTCGCTCTCTTCTGCGCGCCTCTTTTCGTTCTATCACAAGCTACTACATAATTTATTGCCTGGTCCATCTAAAGTGTTTTACCCCTCATTTTATTATACATGTTTAAGTAAAACGCATCCCATGATGGTTGGTGTTTAATGCGTGGAACATACAACATGTATGCTTTCAAAGCATAACGAACACACAATGTTTATGTATGCAGACATGTAGGCGTCTGCATTAAACGTGTACATCTACTTTGCATGTGCAATGTCATTTTGTCCCTTTGTCCCCTCACTAGCTGCTATTGTTTCATGCTTAATTTATTGCAGTATTGTTCATTTGCTCATGAAACATGCATATGTTACTTGCTTTCCACATGTTGTATGTTACTTTCTCTTTGTTTTACTAACCATTAAATTCATGTGCACGGGGCTGTCCCATATCATGCCTTAATCTTCTTTTTATTTTCAGCATATATCTCCTTTCTTGGCATTTTCTTTTCTTATTCTTGTTGCATGAATACAAGTGAGTGTTAGCCTTTGAAAAATGATCCAATTATCATGTTTTTGACCCACTTTAATTTCTTTACTTCCAAATTGTACCTAAAATCATATATGAATTAAAGAGAGTATCTTAAGCATTTTCATGTTAATAATCGCTAAGTGTTATGGAATAATTTCATAATCAATTATGCACCTATCAACCACTATTGATCTTGCTGTTGGGTGTGCTCTAATAGGAAAGAGTTGTTAAGAGGCTTATGATCTGATTGAAGGGATGGTTGCAAATAATTATTAATCGAACTCTGACCGAGTCCCTCAAAAGAGAAGCATTGCTATGATGGAACCTGAAGCTACCTTTGCTCTTGTAACTCAGGTGCAACTACACTTGCTAAACGTATGGATTAGTTTACTAATAACAATATGCATATTGTTTTATCATTTAAAAATTGCAATGGTGGTCATATATATGATGGAATTCCTACAGTCATTGAATGAGCTCAATATGTGGGAAATTATGCAAGTCCTCAGTATACTCAAATGGTAATCTATATAATTTTGGCATTAAGAGTCACACGAATCTATCAAAGAGTAATTTGATTAATGCAATTATTGCACTTAATGTTCATGTCACGCAGGGACATCATAATCAAGGTCCTCATGGGTATTCTTAACCTTACCAAGCTTAAGAAAAGAAACCAACTATTGAAGAACTTTTGCAATAAGTGGTGCACAACACTTCAAAGTATGATTCTAAGATTCATTCAGATGTATGTCGTTTGAATTATACAACACTCCTGCAACTTTTCAAAGATGCATGATGGTAATTTTTTTAAACATGGTGGAGCACATAATCAAGGTATTTATAGATGATTTCTCTATTTTCTATAAGTCTTTTGATTTATTCTTGGAAAATTTTGTTCATGTCTTATAACGTTGTGAAGATTATAACCTTATCTTGAATTGAGAAAAAATGTCAATTTATGTTTCAAGAGGGTATTGTTCTAGGACATAAGATCTCTTCGTGAGAAATTGAAGTAGATAGAGCAAAGATTAAGACCATAGAGAAATTACCATCACCTAGTTCTATTAAGGGAGTTAGGAGTTTTTAGGTTCATAAAAGATTTTTAAAAAATTACTAAGCCTCTTTGTAGTTTACTTAAGAAAGATGTGCCTTTTAATTTTGATGATCAATACCCGAATGCTTTTAAAATTTTAAAAGAAAAATTGATCACCGCTCCTATTATTGTTGCACTTGATTAGGGAAAACTATTTGAACTTATGTGTAATGCAAGTGATTAAGTTGTAGGGGCTATTTTGGGCCAAAAAAAAGAAAAAAATTTTCCTGCAATTTGTTACGCTAGTAAAACCTTGAATAATGCTCAAATGAATTATACTACTGAAAAAGAATTGCTAGTCATAGTTTTTGCATTTGATAAATTTTGTTCTTATCTAATTGGAACCAAAGTGATTGTTTATATTTACCAAGCTGATATTAAGTATTTAATTTCAAAGAAAGATGCCAAGCATAGGTTAATTAGGTGGCTCTTACTTCTTCAAGAGTTTGACTTTGAGATAAGAGACAAAAAGGGATTTGAAAATCAAGTTATAGATCACTTGTCCCATTTAGAAGGATAAAATTTTTATGATTATATGGTAATTAATGAAACTTTTCCTTATGAGTAGCTTCTAGCTGTCACTAAGACTTCCATTCCATAGTATGCTGATTTTGTGAATTATATTGTAAGTGATCTTTTGCCTCCTAATTTGACTTATTAATACAAGAAGAAATTTTTAGTTGATGTTAAATATTATTTCTGGGATGAGTCATTTTTTTAAGTGTTTTGCTACAGAGTTATGAGAAGGTATGTCCCAAAAGAGGAGGTACATAATATCTTGCATCATTGTCATTCATCAGACTATAGAGGACATCTTGGTGGAGAAAAAATAACATCAAAGGTATTGCAATGTGGTTTTTATTGGCTTACTTTATTTAAAGACTCCTTTGCTTTTATAGGTGCTTGTGATAAATGCTAAAGAGTGGGGAATATTTCCAAGTGTTACGAAATGTCACTTAATTTGAACTTAAAAGTGGAGATCTTTAATGCTTAGGGGATTGACTTCATAGGACCCTTTGTGCTGTCTTTCAATAATAAATGTATTCTTGTGGCAGTTGATTATATGTCAAAGTGGGTTGAGGTTATGGCATTACCTACAAATGATTCAAAAGTGGTGTTAAAATTCTTGAAGTGACCTTTTACACATTTTGGAGTACGATATGCAATCATTAGTCATAAGGGCTCACGCTTCTGAAATAGACACTTTACAACTTTGATAACCACATATAGAGTGACACACAAAGTAGCTACGCCATATCATCCCTAGGCAGGTGGCCAAGTGGAAGTATCGAATTTGGAAATCAAAATGATCCTAGAAAAAATTGTCAATAGGTCAAGAAAAGATTGGTCACATAAATAGAATGATGCATTATAGGCTTATAAGACTGCATATAAAATCTCTATTGGTATGATGCCATATTATTTGATTTATGGAAAGAATTGTTACTTGCCTATGTAATTTCAACATAATACCTGTTGGGTACTTAAGCAACTCAATATGGATGAACAAGCGGTAGGAGAAAAGAGAAAATTACATTTAAATGAAATGGAAGAGTTGCGATTTGATGCATATAAGAATGCAAGGTTGTACAAGGAATGCACAAAAATGTGGCATCATCAAAAAGTTCAGAAAAGAAGCTTTGAACCTAGGCAACATATTCTTTTGTTCAATTCACATCTTAGGTTGTTTCCAAGTAAGATTAAGTCATGATGGTCAGGTCTATTTATGGTGGTCAAGGCATACCCATATGATGTTACTGAGATAAGGGATCAATAGTCCAATCAAACTTTCAAAGTTAATGGCCAAAGGTTGAAGCATTATATTTGTGAAAATCAATTTCACAAGAGGTCCACTATGACCTTCTCCAATCCTAAGTAGTATATCTTGTAGCAGTATAGTTGGATGATAAACAAAGCAACTTATTGAGAGGCAACCAAACAATTCTCAACTTGTTTTTACTTTTAATATTTTATTTTGTTTCATGATTTAAAGTTTATTTTATCTTGCATTACTTATAGGGTCCCAGTGTAGAAGAATGCTGAACTATGGAAGCATATCATAAGGATTCAAGGCAAATTACGAGTGAGTCGTACATCACACCAAAGAGTCCCTTTCCCTTATACTCTTTTCTGTTTTTATAAAATTGAGGACAATGTTAACTTTTAAGTTGGGGGTGTGGTGTTACATGATGATTTTTTTTGAGATACTTAGCTTGTGAGAGTCTATGAGTAGCAAGTGAATGGAACTTTTTCATAAATTTTTTTCAATATTACTTGGTTAGTGTTTTTAAACTTGTTTCTGTTTTACAATGTTGTTATGATATAGGGAGTAGGATGGGTGCTATTTGAGTAACTTAATGGTCTTTATGTCAAGTTTCTATCTATTCCATACTTGAGAGGCAATTTTTAAAGCACTAAGGCTAGGATTATATTGATTGTACGAGTTAGGATGAGAAACATATCGATCGTGATTTATGTTTGTAGGTGTGTGAATAAACATTTATCTATATCTAGTCTTCTTGAGTGCATATATAGAAGACGTCGTTACAGATGCTACACAATTCCACTTGAGTAAGCCTTTTGGAACCTCAATGGGTAGACATTTTGCTCCAAAAAGGATTTTACTCGAATACCTTTAGTTGCTTAGTAATCAGGAGTAGGCATGTACCCATGTCGTCTTTTGCGTAAAACGGTGACTTAAAGAATGAGTATGCAATTGCACTCTGAGTTAAGGCCAAAATTAAGTTAATATGTGGCAACATAAAGAATTTTTTAAATAAGGGAATATGAATGATTAACGTGAGGGAAATTTTCCTTTGTATTTGTTAGGCTCTTATTGCCTCAAGTTGTTACAAAAATAAATGTATAGATATATTTAAGTATTAGTAGTTGAGCATTGTCACGGTTTATATGCCATTGTCTAAAGCTATGCAGGATACATGAGAATGGCCTTACATACACACACTCCTTGATATGATGACAATGTTAGAACTCAATATGGGAATTATGAGGTTGTTGAAGAGGTTCCCTGAATAAACCCTATATCATATTGTTTTGTAGTTTTTGAAGAATTTGAGCTAGTGATAAAAATTAGCTTATATTTCATTTTGTTCACCTTTTGCTCAAGGATGATCAAAAGCTAAATTGGGAGTATTTTGATAAGCTAATTTTACATTATATTTTACGCTCTCAATTTCTGATGTTTTGATTACCCTTTGGTTGATTTTACCTTAGTAAACTACCTAAATTTGATTTATGTTCACTTTTTATAGGTGAAAGGTGATTTTTACTTAAAAACACATACAGTGCAGGTTTTTTGAATATATCTTCTCTATTTCAGCTTCGATTGGGAAGATTCAAAGTCTTAAACAAAGTTATGAGGATGGACTATAAGTTATATGAAGAATTCAAAGCCCAAGTCAATCATTTGATAAGCCAAAATTAGAAAATAAGTTGCAATTGACTGTTGACTCCAATATTTGCTGACTAAGTCATGGTGGTTAAGCCATATCTTGAGTTATACATCTCTAAATGAGGTGATTCAGGAGTCATAGAAAGAAGACATCCAAACGATTTTTATGAAGAGACTATATCAAACAGAGGTTGAAATCATACCCAAAAATCACGCCTAAACTCTGTGTAGAATTAGTTTCCTAAATTGACTTAATTTCCTAATTGTTTTAGAATTCTTAAATCATGGGGAGTAATTAGGGTTAAAATACATGATTTTGCATATGGAAAGGCCTATATAAAATCTTTCTTAGTTATTTTCGAAAAAAGAAAGTGGTGGGAGACAGTTCCAGTTGACACAATATTCAATAAGAGGCTCTCATGTTAGAGATTGAAGGCTACGCATTTGTTCTTTGCGAGGGAGTAATTATTGGGTTTAATTTGTTGTTTTTATTTTAGTTTGGATTCTAAATTTTGTTGAATGAATTCTCTAAGTTTTTTGAACATGTTTAAAGTTATTATTAATATTATGAACTTATTTTATTTACTAGGATTCTATGCAAAAGCCTAATTGATTATGAGTATGTGATTTATGGTGGTTTGAATTGATTTACTTGCTAGCTTAGTTGTTTATTTCATTATGTGCTTAATGCTTTTAATTTTCTAGCCAATAGTTAAATAATTTGAAAGGCTTAGGTGATTTTTAACAGAAATAATTTATTCCTAGGTTCAATTGGATGTAATAACATGCATGTTGAGGATAGAAATATACTTGAATGTGTATGTAATTGTGAGTGGATGCCTGTTTTTCAATTTAGTAATTCACATAGACATATAGTGTTTTATTCTATTGAAATATAAGTAATTGGTTGCTACAACAAATATCACATGTGTTAGATTGATAATGCACTAGGTTTGCTAGAGATTAATTCCATTGCATAATTGATTATGTGGAACCATTAGAATCCTAGGCTTTTCTATTTGGATAATTTCATATCTTTATTATCGATTTCACATTTAGTAGTTAGTTTAATTTTAGCTTAATTAATTTTCTAAATTTTTACTTTTGGTTACCTAAATAGTCATAGTGTAGTAGTTTGATAATAAGTGAATTTAATTAATTCCCTATGGATACGATACTTAGATACTTCTGAATTATTACTTGTGACCATGTGCACTTGAACGTATCATCGTGATTAGAATTACTTGACCAATAACTTGGTGTGGACATTTTGTCATTTGGATACATAGCAAAGCTAGAATCACTATATGTAATAAGATCTAATTTCTCACTCTTCATATATCTTAACATATAATCATTTATTCATGGTATCTCAAAATATGTTTAGTTGCATTTCATTAGTCCTTACTTAGATTACATAGATATCTACCCAACAGTTTAACAACAAATGCAGTGTTTAGTCTAGTATATATTAGATCATAAACCAATCTATCAACTACAATAGAATAACAAATATTCTTCATGATCTCTTTTTTAATTCTATTCTTTAAACACTATGTTAAAGATAAGCTCTCACTATAAGAGATTAATTCTAAACAAGGTTTATAGTTTTCATATTAAAACTTTGCAACACATACTCAATCTATGCTTTTTAAAAGAGATATATTAAGTTTTAAAATATATGTTGGTGAATCTTAATATCAAGGGTGAAAGATTCTTCACCACAAATTTTCATGTCAAAGTTCATGGCTAACATAATTTTAATGTCACGTAACATAAGTAAGTCATTTAATGCAATCAAGGCAACTTCTACGCATAAAAGTAGAAAAATGATCTTGCTTCTGCTGATCTTATAGCTTAAGAATATTTCATCTTTATTTTACATAAATCTAAATAAGGTTATTACCTTGTTGACTTTCAAGTACTACTTATGTGATGCTTGTTTCAATATATATAATTATTTCCTTAATTTACAAACTGTATGAATCTTGTCATCTTCCTAAAGCCTTTAATATATACCATATAGACCTCCTTATAAAAGTCTTAATTTAAGAAACTAGAGAAATTAGCTTCAATTTCCTTTTAAATAAAACTTACATTTAATTCGTATAGTTATAGAATCTTTGTGATACCTATATTAAACACAGTATGAACTTTGTTGATCGATCAAAGATCAATCATGAATTTGTATAGATGGGGATATACAAAAGCATACATGTTTTGCTATTTATTTTTGTTTGAATAAGTAAATAAAGATCTTGAGTAAGCTTGTCGAACTTTGACTAAGTTTTTGAAACTTTTAATTGTCTTTGACAAAAGTTAATTAAACTCAAGTATGCAATATCTTTCTACATCTTTCTTAATGAAAATAAATTCCTAAATATTTAAATAAAACTAAATATTTGTTAAACTTACATAAGAGGGCGTAAAAGGCCTAACAACTATCTATAGTAACTTGATTAGGCCTCCCTATTAAAGGCTTAATAATAACCCGATCCATACCAAAATGGTATCATTTTTTTGACATAATTAGATAACTTATTATAGTTTATTATCTTTATAATAGTTTAAATTTTATTTCCTAACCTCAATTTTTGAAAATATTAATTAATATTTCTAATAGGAATAAAAATAAAAAATTTTAACCAATATTGTGGAGCTTAAAGATGACGTTATTAACTACTATTAAAGATGAAACTAATATAAAATTTTTTATTTAGAGTTGAATATGATAGCTAGTGGAATTATTCTTACATTTTAAAGGCAAGTTTAATTATTATATAAACTATTCTATGACATAAAAGAATAATAGAGGACTTGCTTTGAAAATCTCTAACAAGGAACATTTTATAGCAAATGACAATATAATCAATATACATTTGCTCATAACATGCTACAGTGGATAATATTAAAAATGATATATGTTAAAATAAATATATTTTGTTTCAGGTCCTGTTTTGGCACCTTAAAGGAAAAGGAATAAATTTGGAGTAGGTCTAAATCAATTTGGAGCAATTTTGGTAAACTTTGAGAGAAGAATATAGAATAAAGTACTAATATAGTACTGTGTTGCTCCCCACATTACAATGCACCCTGTTTTATTTTCTAGAAGATGCTTACCTGACTAACCTAACAATAAGACACCTCCATGCTCAGGTTTTGTTTAAGATAAGAACATTTTATTTCTACTAGCGTCCATAACATCCCACTATGTTCATCCCAGGTTTTGCAGTATAATGGTAATATGGACCCATGTTCTAGCCTTTATTGGTAATGATTGGTTACATAAGCCTAAAGGGCTGTGTTAGACAAAAAATCAGGATTTTGTCTCTTTGAAAGAGAGATGGCTAAAAAGAAAATAGAGAGAGATCAATTCTTATAGATAAAAATTAATTAAGATCTAACTTAAGAAGCTATGATAATGAGAAAAGAAACCTTAGGAGAACAAATAAGAAATACATCAAGGATTCATTAAAAACTTTAAATATTCAGTAGTAACCATAGGGATTTGAGAACTATAAAAATGTTTTCTTTAGTCTTGTTATTTATGATTTATTATGGGTTTCTTTATTTTACGATGAACTTATTATGATATAGATCTACGAGGGATGAACCTTGAAACTTTATATTTTGAATTAATTTCTTAATTTAATAAAATATTATAGCTTCTTAAGAATTTTTCATGTTTTTATATTATGTTAAAATGGAAGAACAAGAGTTAAATATTTAACATTCAGAATCTTATATTAAGATAGAGAGCCGAAATGTATAAATAGATCATGACATGAATAATGAGAATTAAATGGGTTGCTAAAGATATAACTACATAACCATTCTAAGTTAAGATGAATGTTATCATGAAAATTTACAAAGCAAGTTAAGTTGTTTCAATTAGAAAGAGATTTTGGTCAAATCAATTTAAGTATATGGATTGTACTTTTTTTAAAATTAAATGAATTTTATTCTAAAAAGAATGAAGGCAAGGCCTTACATAGGTCTAACCAAAAGATCAATAAAACAAAAAGATATTATTAAGGCCCTGATTCATACAATATAAAACTAAATTATAGTCTATAAAAGTATAAACTATGTTACACTAGCAAGAACAATTCTGATACTAGTTGTTTCACCTATTTATAACAATCTTGAAAATTCTTGCATTACTGAAGTTGATTAGCATTAGTTCCTTTACTTTAAACATTTTATTGGAGTTGAAAGCACCAAGTCAGTTTGCTTTCCCTTGAACATTGTTTGATTCTTTTCCTTCTATATTTTATAAATAATTGTACTTATTACCAGTTTAAGAAACTGAAGTAAGTGATCATCCTTAGGAAGTGAAGTATTGAAAATTTTAACAATTATGTTATTCCATATTGCTTCCCTATATGAGAAGTTGTATACCAATTGAATTTTTAGCCAAATGATCTTAGTATAGGTGCATTAAAAGTAAAGGTGATATGTTATTTCTAGCTCAAGGGGATATAGACTACATTGTAAGTTAATATCTAGACTGTTCTTTATTTTGTTAGATATACTCATTCTATTAAGTATTGTGAGCCACATAATGAAAGTCATTCTTAGTATATATCCTTTAAACCATATGAATTTGTACTAGGATACTTTAGGAGCTTGTTGCTTAAACAAATCATAAGTAGACTTATTGGTGAACTTCCCTAATCTATATCTGGTCTAAATTACTCTGTCTTTCACTTCCCTTTTTAGATTGTAGTGAGGAATTGCATCTTTGAAGCTATCAAATCATCTGAATATGATAAACTAGGTATCATCTTTTATCAACTTTTTTCTCTAAAATTAGACTTTAACATATGTCTTAGCTAGAGCATACTAGAGGTTATGTACATAGGGCCCATTGTACACCATATGTCTCAAATTGGTTAGTTTGCCATTACCTATCAATCTTTGAATCTTATCTCAAAGTGTTCCCTTTAGCCTAAATATGTGATGAAAGGCCTATGTGATATTTTAAGTTGATTTGAAGCTCTAGAAACTTTCTCATCTCAAATGACAAATGTTCATCCATTGAGACCAAAAGTTTTATTTATCCGTTAGCAGTTTCCAGATCCTTCTTACTAGAAATATTTACTAGAGTTTTAAATTAATCTAATTCCAGCTTCTCCTAGTACCACTAGTTTTAATAATTCTTTCCATACTATCTTGGAGCCTGAGTTCTTGAAGCTTCTTAGCACCATTGGTTTTAATATATCTTTCTATACTATCTTGAAGTATGAGTTCTTAAAGCCATCCTAATTATACAATAAGTTTTTCAACATTCTCTTAATTTCCTTGATAAGTTTCTCGAGTAATAGTAAACATGATAACCAGTATATGTATGGATTACATTATGTTAATATATTAAGTTATAATCTTCTAGTATATATGTTGGCACCCCGCCCTTGCGAGTGATGTGCCCGACGTCCTAAGTGACATCTGGACGCGCATCGCACAAGGGTGGCTTGCCCACACCAGAAAATCATAAAAAAGAACTCACTTTTCCCACTTCCGAACAGATTTTGGGAAAACTTAAATTGGAATTTCAATTGGACCTCTTCAGAACATTTGTTCTCATTGTCTTAAGTCTCTAATGACACTAAAATCATTCAATTTGGTTTAAAAATCTGAAAGTTATAGACCAAACATTTTTGGACTATTTTGACACTAAAACAGTACATTATACCCAACGTCACTCCAGAAATTGAATGTCTTAGGGACTGAATTAAAATTCGATTCCTTCCAATAATTTATAGCTATATGTCTCTAGATTGTTTAGAAATAAAAATCATCTCATTTGGAGCTTTAAGGATTAAGATATCATCAAAATACTGAAACATGTTTAGTAAAAATATCCAACAGACACTCTTCCAACCGATCCCCTCACTTTGATTCAATAAATATTTTTCAAATTAACACCAAAAGCTGTAAGTATTTTTAGAGAGATATAAGAATGTGTTAGGAATCCAATGCTTCAAAAATCAGGTCATTTGGAGGTCGAACGACAAAGTTATGGTCAAAAGAGTGAAACATATTCAGGTTTGGGAACACCAGCAAAGTCGCGGTAGGGACCTGCGGTGCGGCCGCAAAGTCACAATCGCAACTCTGAACAAAAATCAGCAAAGTCGCGATCACGATTGCGACTTGCTTTTTCCTCCTTTGTTTTTCTCCCCCAGACCTGTTTTAGAAAAAAAGGCATAACTCTCACAAAAAATATTGGATTAAGGTCATTCAAAGACTGTTTTAAAGAATACTTCTAAATCTATAACTTCCATGAAGATCTCAAAAACAAAATTTGCCTCTATAAGGGCCAAAATTTCAAAACAACGTAGTTATCCTGAATGCTCATCCTAAGCAGCATCACAAACTTCCAATGATCATATCTCTCAACTCCATTGTCCGAAAATTCCATACTTTATATCATTGGAAAGCTAGAAAAATAATCTACAACTTTTAAGAAGACAACTTTGTTTAATTCATTCTAGATCAATCTAGATTTTCTGCTGAACTCAGAACCCAATTGGACCCTTATGAAAAACTTGAAATTTGCAATGTACAACTTGGAAAGTCATGAGCATAACCATTCAACTACCAACTTTA
>JANZXP010050097.1:0-11627 GCA_027576715.1 Erythroxylum flavicans | reverse complement strand
TATATCTGAGCTTTTTCCTTGCTAAAATTGGAACATTCTCAATAATTCTAGGATTTGATCTCCTTGTTTTTATGATACACTTGAATTGATTCAAAGATGCATTTTTTATGAAAATGGGATTGTTTACACACTTAATTCTTTTTGGGTTTCATTTAAGATTTTGTATGTTTTCTTAAGAATTTTTGTACTAGTTATTATTGTGGTTGTTTTCATCACCTTATTGTTAGGTTCTTGAAAATTTTCTTTGTTTCTTGATGTTATTAAATGTAGGCTTGGTTTATTGTAAGTAGTATCAAATTTGGGTTTAGAAGAAAGTGAGGAAGAGTAAAGGTTAGGATACTTGTTGGTATTGGTTTTATTCTATGGAATACATGATTCTTCCCTTCAAGATTTAATAGATAAGTTAAGGCTTGGATATCTTGGAGAACTTTGATGGACATAACTTCTAAAGTGGCAATGATAGGAGACACAACCACATATAGGAAACCATTTTTATCATTTTTTTAAATTATTTTAGATATCATATGTATAATGCATGTAAAGTGACTAACTTATGTGGCAATCTTTGTAAAAACTATTAACAAAAGAGTTAATAATGAATTTTTTACAAAGTTAAAAATTTGAACATTTGATTGATATTTTTGGCATTTCTAGCTCATATCACAAAATCAAACAAAGTTTGATATTTAAAATATAATTTACCCTTAAAAAATATTGCAACCTTGACGTTAAAAAACCACTAATCTTATAAAAATTAAGCAATGCTATAAGAATAACACTTTATATGACAAATTCCATAAGTCTATAAGAAACTACCAACATCTTTAACAAGAAATACCTCTACTGTTTGGAAAAATGCTAATTATATGTACAGAAAAAACTATCATGTTTTGTAAAAAAAATCTTTCCTCGATACTCCAAGTACCACCAATCCATTTTATAAATGCCACAATCATAAACAAATATTGCCACCACTGTCATTGAAGAATACCAGTATTATATACACAAATATATTACAAAAGTATGTTAATATTTGAAAATCTGTGAAATTGTGAAAGTGGATATCTTGATTGTTGTCTCTGTTGGTATACTGTTCACTCTTTTGCTTTCACAATTCATCCTTCTTCCTCTCATCCCTTAGCTTTTTCTATAACTTTGCTTTTCTATAACTTTTTATGATAGAAAATTCCTAGCTTTGGCTTTACCTACCATACTTTGATTGTAAGACCAAAGATAACAAATGTAAATGATGAATAGATAGAATGAACTACTTCAACTTTGGTTATGTCTCCTTGATCTCTTATGCTTTCAATATTGAATGTTTAATTAAAGATCAAGGGAACAAATAAATCACTAGAGTAATTAATTATCAATTCATTCTTTTAAATATATTCATGCACCATTTATATTTTCCTCATACTTTTAGAGGCGTACTTTAAACTTTTGATTTTAGATGCATAGACTTTAGTTGTTTATAAGTATATTTCATATTGTTATGCAAATCAATTATTGATGATTTGGTCAATTATAGTTGGCATAAACTATTAATATGAGAGGGGTTTTTTATTCATTTCGAGTTCAAAAATTAATTATAAGAGTAAAATGAAAAAAAATAAACTTTAAACTTGCTTTATTATATGTTAGATTAGTAAACTTATATGAAGATATGCTAGAATTAATTCTACCTTGACTAATTCTGATGGAATTAACGAACTTGGGCACATCTCCATGATATTTAATATGAGTCAAGAAAATAATTTAATATTTTAATTGCTCAGTTTTTTATTCTGTTCTAGTTAGTTATATATTAAGTGTGGATGCCATTTAAAACTCCTAGTCTTTTCTATAATTTATTCTAATTATTGAGATGTCTTTGAATTAGTCTTAACTTTTTTTATTTCCTTTACCTCCATTTGTGTGTCTATAGCTGCCTTTCTATTGAGTTTCTTTAGCTCAAATTTTATTATTTGTAGTTTCCTTATGCAAAAATATTGTTTAGTGGCTTACAAGTTACTTCTTACTCCTTTGGTGATAGCTTCCTCAAAACTTACATCATTCACCATGTAATTGTTAAATATGACTAGATAATGCTTCTTTTGGATGTTAAATATCCTTTGTATGTGTTAATTTTGGAATGAAAATATATATATTATGGAGAATGATAATGATATAAATGTCTAGTGCCATATATGACTGAGTTGTTGAGTTATTTTCTTTGTTCAATAGGGGGTAATATCATAAAAATAAAGGAAACTCTGCCGAATGTTTTATAAATTCTAGTCCACTTATAAAATTTTATTCTTATGAGGCCTACACCCCGTCAGCTTTTTTTGCACACTCACGCTAAGAAACATGATGGTGTGACATTCGTCAACAGCTGATATAGAGAACTAAATGTATGAGAAATTTATAGTTTAATATTAATGCTTAATAATTATTACTTACTAATATAAACATTACCTTCTGATAGGACCAAATAAAAGAAAGCATTTAACGACAGTCTCAGTAATCTAAAGATGTTGATGAGACTCAAACCTATCTTCATACAATGGGTGGTAAGGACC
This sequence comes from Erythroxylum flavicans, assembly GCA_027576715.1. Lineage (NCBI taxonomy): Eukaryota > Viridiplantae > Streptophyta > Magnoliopsida > Malpighiales > Erythroxylaceae > Erythroxylum > Erythroxylum flavicans. Next base: position 9,063 of record JANZXP010050097.1, on the reverse strand, counting down.
ATCGTGGAAGGATATTCAACTTAGGTTCATTTGCGAACACATGTTATTCACAATCCTCCACGTTCAATATAGCAGTATCTAATAGGCATTCCACAACCAATAAAGTCCAAGAGCTTCAGAGCACAGTGCAGACATTGGCAACTCAGTTGAAACAGTCGACAGAGTACATAGCTCAGCTCTATAATGAGATGGATAAGTTGAAAGGGAGGGGTAGCACCTCATCGCACCAATCAGAGCATCCGCAGTCACCAAATCAGTAGTGTACTTGTAGTTATTTCATTTGAATTACAAATACTTATTATGTACAATTTAATGTTTTCATTATCAATTAAGATAATTTTAACTTTATATTATCAATCAACTTTCTATTTAAACAAATTAAAAGTTTAAACAAATCAAATTATTATGCACAGATAAGTCATAACTATTTAAATTATGCATCAACCATAAGATCATCAAATAAAATTTAATGACGGCATATTTTTTTTAAAATTTTTTGGTTAATTTACCAATGGAACAACAAATATACGTCGGTAAAATCAACTTTATTTATTGATGGAAAACAACAAACTATCGGTACTCACTGACGGAATAACCAATTTCGTCTCCAAATTTACCGACAGGATTTGCCGCAGAAAAATCGTCGGTATACTCATCGGCGGAACAAACATAGCCTTGGTAATGTTGTAATAAACTTATCGACGAAATAAACAATGCTGTCTATAAATCTACTGACAGAAAAACATGGACCATCAGAAATTTACCGACGGTCGACCGCATAAACAGCCATCGGTATATTTACCAACGGTTACATAAATTTTTTGTCAGTAAATTTACTGACCGATGTTCTGTTATTTATTAGAAATTATTACCTACGGCTGCTTTTACGACACCTTGGTCTATCGGTAAATTCCGTCGCTAACCTGACTTACCGACAGAATGTTGTTTATCACTAAATGTCATTTTTCTCATAGTGTAAAGTGAAAAGAGGTAAAAGTTGCTTATTAAGGATTAATATAAAGAAAACTTATGATAATGTTGATTGGATCTTTTTTAAGCAACATCATAAAGGCTTTAGAATTTCCAAAATGTTTTATTGAATGGTTATCATCATGTTTTACCATTCCATCTTTTAACATCCTCATCAATGGAGAGCCAACAAAATTCATCAAAAGTTCCATAGGCATTAGACCAGGAGACCCTTCTTCACCATACTTATTTTCCATTATCATGGATGTATTCAATAGGCTTTTGAGAAGAATTATAGAAAAACAATCCATTTCAAATATCATTTTAAATGCAGGAATTACCAGCCTTAGCTTTGAGGACGACTTGATTATCTTATTAAGGGGTTAACAAAACTTCACTCCTAGCTATTATGAAGGCTATTAGAATATTCATTAAGCTATCTGAACTCTATGTTAATACTAACAAATGTTATTTTCTCATTTCTAGAAGTGTAAAGCATCAAAGAAGCATGGTTGAGCATGTCACTGGCTTTAAAGAAATGTCTTTACCTTTCACCTATCTTGGAATTCCAACAACTACCTTCATATTAAGCTATGGAAGTTTTAAACCTTTTGTGGACAAAATGCAAGAAAAAAAATCATAGGTTAGAGAATGAAAGGTTTATCTCTAGCTGCTAGAGCTTAACTGTTTATAGTTATACTATCTTTAATTAATATATATTGGGCAACACACATTGATAAATTCCTAGGAAATTTCTCTGATTTGGTTCAAAGGCAGGAGGTTATAAAACTGACATTAAATGGTTTGAAGGCTGTAGCTTTAAAAACCAGGGAGGTTTGAACATCATTCCTTTAAAAATGATGAACAACTATAAGATGATCAAGAGACTGTGGAGATTGATTAATGATCACAAATCTTTACGGCACAAATGGGTGCATGAATACTACATCAAAGATCAAAGCATTTGGGAAATTTATCTCAAATGGAGAGGTTTCATTAGAAATCATATCAGGAAGGTGGTTGGGAATGGCATGAACACATTATTCTAGCATGACAATTGGATATCTAAGATGGTCCTCTTACAAATAAGGCTGAGCTGATTGTGTTGAAATATATCATTCCAAGCAATTAAAACCTATCAAATGCAATGATGGTAAAGAATAAGATCCTTATGCGAATAAATGATATCAATAAGCAAATGAAGATCAACAATCTAGAATAAAAAGAAAATATAGAAGACAAAAATTGGTAGTGTCCTACTACTAATGGAATAGATAAATACATCATGTACAAAACTTTTTCAGCAGAATCTTAGGAATTTCTTATTGTACAAAATGGAATACAATCTTTCTAGAGCATCTACAACTTTATAGAGGGTTATAAAGGAGAAATTTCTAACTATTAATAGATTAAACAAGTTTAAGTATTTGACAATATGGTGCAGCCTTTGTAGAAGTCAATTGGGGAGCACTTCATACCTCTTTTTCAAATGCAAATACACATTTGGAGCTTGGAAAATAGTACTGAAGAAACGTTCAATCAATAATCTAGCCAAAAGAGTGGTATTAGATCATAAGCCAGAGTTTAAAATTACAACATGTTAAGAAAGATCACCAATGATGTTATTACATAGCCTTACCCTACTTAGTACTACACATATGGGATGAACGAAATAGAAACTTTTCCACTAAAAGGAAATAAATTATGAACAATTGATGACAAAACTAGTTAATGCCATTAGAATTCACACAATTATCTTTTATGACAAACTTGCACTAGGATTAACTTGTATTGAATTTTGGAGAAGTAACTAATTTTTATATTTACAAATCTTGTAATGTCTCTTAGCTTAATAAAATTATGTGTAATCTTGTAATGTCTCTTAGCTTAATAAAATTATGTGTCTATAAACTCTCTTCTTAAGAGTCTTCTATAACACATTGGTTTTCAACTTTATATGGCTTAATTCAATTTTCTTTTTTTTTAAGAAAATGCTTGTATCCTTTTGATCCTGGATCATAACTAATAAATGTGAGCTTCTTACTCTTTTAATTAAGTTTTGATCTCCTTTCATCTAATAGATAGATATAGTCTATACTTCCAAATACCTTTAAGTGTGGGATGATAGATTTACATCAACTAAATGCCTCTTATGGTGTTCTTCCTTATACATTACTTTTTAGTGAGAAATTGAAAAAGTAGACTGTACATTTTATGGTTTCAACCCAAAAATCCTTAGTATTCTTTTTACTTACAATATACTTCAAACCTTTTGAAGAATAGTTTTATTCTTCCTCTCTGTTACTCCTTTTTTTGGGATATCCTAGAACTATTAAAGAAAAAATAATTCTATAAAATTTCTTAAGCTCTCTTAATGTGAATTATCTTTCTTTATCGGATTTCAAATCCTTGATCTCACATCCACTTTCTTTCTCAATAAACGCTTTGAATCTTTTAAAAACACCAATTGCTTTTGGTTTCTATCTGAAGAAATATACTCACATTGTAAAATCATTAATAAAATAAGAAAGTATCTATTCTTCATAAAGGAGTAAGGTAAAATTAGACTACATATATATTAATGTATATTAGTTGTAATAACGCCTTGGCTCTTATAGTTGCCTCCTTTAAAAATATTTTTCTTGAAAATTTTCTAAGTAAACATCACTCATATAATTAACCCATATGCTTGATGGAAGGCAATCTTGTCACATTCCCAAATGCCAAAATCTTAGATGCCAAAGCCAAGAAAGGTAATTGATGCTAGGTTGAAGAGATTTTGCCATATAATTTTGTATGTTAATTAAAAGTATTCTACTTCTTGTTATTGACACCTTGGTTATAAAGTTATTTCTTTTATACCTTATAGAAAGACTATGATCTTTAAGGAAAACATCAGTTCCTTTCTCTTTACCTTTGATAGTTATCTTGGATGCATCTCCAAATTTAATGCTACCACTTATCAACTTATCAAACTCCACAAACATATCTTTACTCTCACACATATAGTTACTGACATTAGTGTTTAAACACCAAGCACTCTTTTCTATTCCTTCCTTTTCTTTTTAAGCCAAAAGTAGAATGGAGTCTTCTTACGTCTCCTCCTCAACATCGTGATTTTTCTCTTCAGCATTATTAGGTGCATTTTTACATTTCAAAACATCGTCGAGTTTGTGATAATTAAAGTATTCAACTTAAGATTTTCCATATCTTTGGCCTCTATTATTTCTTTACACGCTTCATCTTCCACTCTCTTTTTTATAAGATGACTTTGTCCTCTTCCTTTATTATTTAATGGTTTGAAACCTCCTCACCTTTTCTTCCATATTCTCTATAATGACTTCTTACTTTTTAGCATGTTTGTGTAATATAATTTCTTTCTTTCTCATTTAAAGTGAGCATAGATTTAAGAACATGCTCCAAGACCTTTTGCTTCCTCTTTTCCCTTTTTTCATATGTTTCAAGTGAGATTTTAAGTTTTTCAATATTCATAACCTCCAGATATTTTATTTCTTCAATGATTACTATAATTTTAGAAGTAAAGAATAGAAAATTTTCTCCATCACTCTTATGTTAGTGATGCTTTCCCCCTTTTTTATCATTTGATTGACTATGACCATAACTCTTGCAAAATAATCACTTTTACTTTCATTTTCTTTCATATGTAAAGCTTCAAAACCACTTCTTCAAGATTGGCGTACCTTTTTTAGTTTCTCCTCACCTTTGTACGATGCCCGGAGCTTCTCTCATACTTTCTTAAAGGTGTTGGAGATTCAGATTAACTCAAAAACCTCATCATCTGTGGCTTAAAAAATGAGGGAGAGAGCTTTCATGTCTCTCTTTCTTAAACCCTTTAAGGCATCCTTTTGATATTGAGACAAAATAGTATTGTCGTTTGGCTCAATGTAATCATTTTGTACAATCTCCCAAAGATCATATACTTTAAACAAAGCCTTTATTTTGATGCTCTAATTGTCATAGCCTCCTTTAGAGAACTTTGGAAATTAGAGGGTCATGTCACTTGCAGTCCTCTATCACAAGGATCTTTAAGCTATGATACCATTGTGTTAGAAGATGATGGACTTCTAATGAAGATAATAAAGAAGATTTAGAGTGGAAACTTTACTAAACCTAGAAAAGAATTTTGAAAATCTTAATAAGAAATTTAATAACAATTTAAAGATGAAAAAGAAACATTTATCGGAAGAGGAACTATCACTTGTCACTATTACCCAATTCTTGAGTAATTCCTATATGAGAATTATGTTGTCACCTATACTCCTCCTTGGGATATAAGCAGCTTGGGATTGAATAATGTGAATAGCAAACACGTTCTTCAGTCTTTCAAATAGAACTTTGGATATCATCTTATAAATTGAATTGTAGAAGGCTATGAGTTGATAATCACTCTTATTCTTTTACTTGCCACCCTTTGAGATTAATTTTAATGTCTGTTCTATTAATTTCTTTGAGTATTTTTCTATTTCTGAAGAATTCTAAAATAGCATACAAAACCATATCCTTGGTTAATGACTAGGTTTTAACAAAGAAACAAATGTTCAAAACCATCTAGCCTCGGTGCCTTATAGGGATTAAGTAGCCTCAAGAATTCTTTAATCTCTTATATAGTCACTGGTTCAACAAGAATGTCTGTCTTTAATGGAGTGACATTCCTTCATTATGCCTCTAATTAGTCAAGTCAAGGATAGGCATAAATAAGGACATCATCGTTTTAGAGAAATAGATAGTTGCTTCCTATAATAATGATTTCTTCTCAATAATAGTGGTGTCATTCTTTTCTATTCAGGAAATTCTATTTATACATTTCCTAGAAACAACAACTACATGGAAAAAAGAAGAATTCCTATCCCTTCCTTGAGTCGTACCATTGTAGATCTCTTCTTCATTAGAGAAAAATCATAAATAAGAGCTTTGGATAGATTACTCATTACTACTTTCTTACAGTCTTGAAGATAGGATGATGAAAGGTTATTATTTAGGGTTGTCTATATAAAAGCCAAAGCCTACTTAGCAGTATGAAGGAGATGTTAGGTGTTTCCAATATTTTCTTTATGCAGAATCTTCGGCTCATCTTTAATGATTTTTAACTTCTTAACATACATGAATTATTTGGTGCTTGAAACATTAGCTCCAATACCCTACCAGATAGCTTCATCAAAAGTTACCAATTTAATAAGGAAATTGTTGAACCTAAAATGAGTTTTAAATCTTATGACATCAACTTCAGTGATAATAAGTGTGTGATCTAATAGGCTGGGTGTAAGGAAAAGAGAGAAGGAATTTGGATATGCTTGAAACTACTCTAGATTAGCTACCCTACGATCAAGTTTTTTCTAATAATATTGAATCCACTCTAATTATTACTCAATAAGAAGAAGTTTTCCCCACTTGGTATATCTTTCAACTGAATGTTAGCAATACATTACCTCAACTCAGGACATGGTTGTTTAAAGGAACTTTCTCCTTTAGCTTCATCAAAATAAATAATGGAGTTGAAATCTCTTGTCAACATCTTTCTTTACTATTAATTTCTATCTCCCTTAATTTGCTCCATAATAAAATTCTCTGATATCTACTATTTTAAGCATATATGAACGATAAGTATAAGCTTTTCTTATTCATCTTGTTTACTACTTTGATATGTATCAATTGATCAGTGAAGCAACAAATGCTAGATTTTATAGATTGAAAATTGTAGAAAACTAAAATTCTCCCATTGGGGTGAAAAACATGCTTGGATATCTTCATCCATTTTGGCTGCAGTAGTTGTGATAAGCTGCAAATCTCCTTCTTTATGTTAGTATCTAAAATGCGTCTTATTATATTAGACTTATTTTGAAGGATAAAATCACCAAATAAAAACTTCTTGGAGTGAGCATTAACTTCTTTTATATTCCAAGCTATAATCTTTACGTATTAGTTTTTAGTGCAAGAGATTTCTTCTTCCTACCTGATTTTCTTCTTATGACTGTCTTAAAGTCATGACTACATTTGTGGATATACCTAGTTCCACACCCATTTTATTAATACACATTGCAATAGGAGTTGTTTATGGATCATTTTCGTGACCATATCATTTTCAATACATTGTATTTGCATCTTTCCATTCTCAAGCTTCTCACCCCTTTCTTTTTTTATTTCACTGAGGTCCAATTATACTAATGCCTTTTTATAGGAGGTATTATCAGTCATCTCACCCCCTTCATTATGGTTCACCTATACAGAAAGCTCAAAGACACCTACATTGTTAGCCATAAGCTTTTGAGATGTTTAACTAATTCCTCATATGTTCTTTCCTTAAACCTTCTTCCAATAGGTTGCCACCTTTTAGGATGTCTAATATCTTAATTTTTCCATACTCTATATCAATCGAAATATTGTATGATGAAATGATTGAATTATACAGTAAAATTAGGTACAGGAAGGTTTGTTAAAACCACTTTGACATTCCTAAATATTTTTAAGTGGTTATGATGTATTGTTAGATGCCAATCTTGATCTATAGATATAAATTGTTTAATTAAAGAATTAAAGATTAATTAAAGGAGTTTAATTTATCTAGTTCTAAATATGATTTAGGGTTATAATTTACATATAAAAGACAGGCTGAAAAGAACAAAGATATTTTAATCAATTTGAACTTAATTATAAAGTTTGAGAAACTTCATAATTAAACTACGAGATATTTAATAAATAAGGATCAATATGAGATATTGGATCTTATATGAGTATAACTAATACTTAATTATAATTAGTTGTATTTGTAATTAAAGTTTAACTGAAATCAGAATTTAATTTTAATTTAATTACTAAAATGCCCTAAAACTATGATAAATAGGCTTAAGCTTTAAGGAAGCTAGCTCTCTTTGCTCAAATATTAATTAAATTACTAAAATGTCATGAACCAATTATATATAGGCTTAAGTTCTAAGAGAGCTATCACTCTTTGTCTAACCATCTCTCTAGTAGTTCCAAATTTCTTTCAACTCGTTCTGTAGATATCGTTAGAAGCTAAACGCTTATTCGACTATGATGATTAAGATAAGTCAATTTTAGAAATGATTTGAAGGATAAAATGCTCAAGCTTTAAAATAAAGTATTGATTAAGATTCATGTTTTATTACGATCTATACATTAAATCATTTTATAAAATTTTAGTGATTTTAGCTTTCGAAAAATTGAGAGTGAGCCTTAGAGCAACTGGTAAAGTTGCTCCTTTGTGATCATAAGGTTATAGATTTAAGTCATAAAAATAAGCTCTCTGTAAAAAATAAAAGGGGAAGGTTGCATATATTATAACTACCCAGCTACCCACTTAACGGGAACCTTGCACACTTAGTACGTGAAGAGAGATTTTGTAATTATTTTGTTATTCGAGGGATCAAATTTTTGCCAGATTACCCTACGGTTGAGGTTGACATGGTTAGGCTATGTTTGGTTAGACATAAAGTTTTTAATGAAATAGAATTGTTTATAATGAAATGGCATGTAAAGGGATGTAACATTAGAAAATTGTTGTTTGGGAGAGATAGAAGGGTTCATAATATAATAGTGAAATGTTGTTTTGATGATGGGTTTATAAGCCCCCTAGGGGGTGGTCGAGTTGGTGGAGTGAGGGAGCATGGGGCCAAAATATCTTGTGTTCAAATCCCCATACCTACACTCTCTCGATCGAGCCTATCGTACAAGGCTTGTCTAGTGTGGAGTACCTGCTTGGCGTGATTTCTAAGCTATTGCATCAATCCGAAGGTTTATCTAGTGCACATCCAAAGGATAGCAGCTGCAGAATATGATGTAATATGAAATCCTCCTCTTCCATCCCATTCTATTATAAACCCTCATCTTAAACGATAGAATAATATTACATTCTATTCCATTCCATTAATAAACCCTCAACCAAACATACCTTTAAAGTTTTCCAAGAGTCTGAAACTAAGAAAGAGACTCCTCCATTGTTAACCAATGGACAATCAATTCACCAACAACAGTCAAAGAAGAAATGAAGAATTAACCAATGGCAAGCAAATTAATCAACAGTTAAAAGAAAAAATGCAGAAGGGAGTAGGTGAAGGG
>JANZXP010050076.1:0-11628 GCA_027576715.1 Erythroxylum flavicans | reverse complement strand
TCAGAAAAAATAGCCATCATGCATCTTTGAAATGTAGCTGGAGCATTGCATAACCCAAAAGGCATGCGTCTATATGCAAATGTACCATAAGGACATGTAAAAGTTGTTTTCTCCTGGTCTTCTGGGGCTACCGGAATCTGCAAATATCCACTATATCCATCTAAGGCACAATAAAAGTGATGTCCAGCTAATTTCTCAATCATCTGATCAATGAAAGGTAAAGGAAAATGATCTTTCTTGGTGGCATCATTCAACTTCCTATAATCTATGCACATTCTCCACCCAGTTACCTTGCTAGTGGTTATTAATTCATTTTTCTCATTTTCAATCATAATGGTGTCTACTTTCTTTGGCACCACCTGCACAGGACTAACCTAACCAGAATCAGAAATGGGGTAGACAATACCTGCATCTAAAAGCTTTACTACCTCCTCTTTCACTACCTCCTTCATGTGTGGGTTAAGTCTTCTCAGGGGCTGCACCATCGCCTTGCTTCCATCCTCAATCAAAATGCGGTGCATGCAAAAGGAAGGGTTTATACCCTTAATAACTGTAATGGACCACCCAATAGTCTTCTTATGGTTCCGCAGTATCCTCAATAGTTGCTCCTTCATGGCACCTGACAAACAAAAAGAAATCATAATTGGTAAGTGCTCAGGTGGGTTAAGATAAACATACTTCAAATGATTCGGAAGAGGTTTAAGGTCAAGAGAGGGAGGCTCTTCGATTAAAGGTTTTGGAAATAGCTTGGCTGGACGATGGAGAGGCTCGTATGCTCTATAATATGTCCAATAGGCCTGCTCCAACTTAACTCCACTATCTTCTAACTCTTTTTACAATTCTTCCCCTAACTCTTCAATCATTCCTTGCACTCCCCCTTCTAACAAATCTGCACAACCAATAGAAAAATTATCAGCATCAGAAGAATAAATATCAATAAAATGGTAAGTGTCATGAGTAGAAGGATGCTTCGTAGCATTAAACACATCAAACACTAGTTCTTCTTCTTGAAGTCTCAAGAAAAGCTTCCCTTGCTGCACATCAATAATGGTCCGTGCAGTGGCCATGAAAGGTCTCCTAAGAATGATGGGGATGTCTCTATCTTCCTCCATATCAAGGACTAACAAAATCTACCTGAAAGATGAACTTCTCGACCTTGACCAATACATCCTCAATGATTCCCCTCGGATAAGTAATTGACCTATCTACTAGCTAAAGAGAAATAGTGGTGGGTTTGGGCTCCGCTAATCCTAACTTCCTTAAAATAGAAAGAGGCATTAAGTTAATACTCATAACCAAATCCATTAAAGCCTTATCTATATGCAAATCACCAATAACACAAGGAATAGTAAAACTCCCTGGATCCTTAAACGTCGGTGGAAACTTCTTTGACAATATAGCCGAGCACTCCTCTTTTAGCTTCATCGTGGCATATTCCTCAAACCTCCTTTTATTTGACAAGATTTCTTTCAAAAACTTAGCATAAGAAGGCATCTGTGCTATGACCTCAATAAAAGGAATGTTTATATGCAACTTTTTAAACATCTGAAGAAAATGACCAAACTGCTTATCTAATTGCGTACCTTTCAACCTTTGAGGATAAGGGATCTGAGGTCTTACTGGATGTGTGATGGGGTTAGCAAATAACCTTGGATGATCCTCCTTTACAACTGTTGCTTCCTTGGCCTTCTTACTACTTTCCTAACTCTCTTCTTCTTCACTCCTTTCCACTTCTTTATCCTTATGCTTCTCCTTAACTTCCTCAAGCTATCTACCACTGCTCAATAAGATTGCCTTTGCATGTTCTCTCGGGTTGGCCTCAATAGTGTTAGGTAATGAACCCAAAGGTCTTTCCTTCAACAAACTTGCAATTTGGCTCATCTGATTGTCCAAGTTTTTGATAGAAGATTCTTAATTCTGCATCCTAACCTCAGTGGCGGAGATGTACTTCGAAAGTAACTCTTCGAGATTGGATTTCTCAGATGGCATAAGATTTGGAGCCTTGAAACCAGGGGTGGCTGTCTCTGAACATTGGATGACTGCGGTTGTGCCATCTGATCATTTTGCTAAGAGAAGTTTGGATTATTCCTCCACCTCAAGTTATAGGTGTTAGAATATGGATCCTTTCCCTATCTATTATAATTGCCCATATAATGGGCCTCTTCTTTCTCTTGAGAAAAACGATTCCTAACTTGACACTCAGAAGATGCATAGGAATATCCACCATAATGCTCACATATGGCACAGCTTCTCAATGAAGAACTAGCTCCTCCTCTCATACTGTGCATCAGATTATCCAGCTTTTCAAAACATCCATCTGAGCTGATAAAGCCACTGTATTGTCTACTATACGAGCTCCTGTAGGTCGTCTAGGATGCCTATCTAAATGATACTAAAAGCTACTTGTCGTCATCTCATCAATCAACCTGTAGGTCTGATCTAGTGTCCTTCTCATTAAACTACCTCCTGTTATAGCATCTATGGTACTCCTGATCGATGGGGTCATTCTTATATAAAAAGTGTTAACCTGTTGCCATGTGGAGAACCCGTGACTAGGACACTGTGTCAACATATCTTGAAATCACTCCCATGCTTCATATAGACTTTCATTTTCATATTAGGTGAAGGAAGTGATCTCATTCTTCATCTTTGCAACCTTGGCAGGAGGGAAAAATTTAGTCAAAAATAATCTCATCATCTCATCCCATGTAGTAATCGATCCTAACTGCAAACTGGCTAACCATACTCTGGCCTTATCCTCTAAAGAAAATAGGAATAGTCTTAATCTCACCGTATCATCCAACACTCCATTCTACTTGAACAGATCACAAATATTTAGAAAGGTCTCTAAATGGGTGTTCAGATCCTCCAAAGATAATCCTCCAAATTGAGATGCTATCACTATGGATGTAATGCTGTGAGGAATCTCAAAACTCATAGCTGTGATCATCGGCCTTATGATGGGAGGCATAGGTCTATTGTTGTCTCCCATAGTCAAATCCATCATAGTCAACTCCCTTCTCTCTTCAGGATGAGCCATCAGCCCCTCCTCGTTTCGTTCTATCTCTACAAGCTGCTCTTCTCTAATCCCTTCTTCTGTGTTACTATTTCGAGCCAATTTGGTTTGCTTGCGCGATTTGTAAGCAATTTTTTCAATCTCAATATCAAGTAGCAAATTCTCTTGCCTTTGACCATGAGTGAGCATAAAAAAATGAAACAAATCAAAAACAAATAATAACAGAGCTAAGAATTGAAAATAAAACACACTGAATTAAAGCAATCAAGCTAACAACTAAAATACGCAAATAAACAATGAAGCAAGAATTAAATCTGAGACAATTAACACCGTCTAACCTAATGACTCACAATAAGGAAATTTTTCAGGCAACGATGCTAAAAACTTGTTGTAATCTAAACAAAGCAATACAAATTAAATTCTATCTAGACCAAACTAGGGGCAAGCGTACCTCATCGATAAATAATATAAAACGGTAAGAATCGGATATCATACCCAAGGGATTCCAAAATGCAAGACAATTAAATTAAATGATGCAAAATTACTCAGAAGATTAAGAATTGATTGATTTGAAAGTGAAATAAAATAAGCGGATTAAGGAAATATGCTTGATGCAAGGTATGAACTAAATGCGACTAAACTTAATCAAATGACAAATTTTATCAAAGGTGTCGGATTTTAATTAGATTAGGCACTAAAACTTATAACGGTGGATTGATTTAAGATTCATTTCACTTAAGCAACTTAAACCCAATTTTCATAGGAATTCCTTTCTCTTTTAAATCAAAGTTACCTACCTGGTTCATAGATATTTTGGAATAAAAAGAAAACATTCAATGCAAGAAGCCTAAAATTAAGTTCATTAATCCTAGGTATCCTCATACAAGATTCTACGGTTGGTCTACGTGTTAGTCTCAAGTATGTTGCTTGATTGATTTTCTGACAAATCAAATCCCAATGATTATGGCATTCAATCATCCAAGGCCTTGATCTAGTTGATCAATCTAAATTAGGCTAAATATGCATTCAATCAAGCAAATAATCAATACCACAAAAACTGTCCTAATCCAATATCCATCCTAACCTCAACCAAAGAAAACTTACCTACATATATTCATCAATGTAACACAAATCATAGTCATAACATATATTTGCATTGATTAAATCCACAAAAATAAAAACAAATTAAGAGCACCCAATTGGTTGCTACTATCCAAGAAGTCTCTTCTCACGCTATTGTTGTTTTTCTCTGCAAGCTTCTCTCCTCACATTACAGCTGCCAGCTTCTCTAATTTTTTTTATCCTTTCTTACTGTGGCTGATGTGACCAATTAAGTGAGGGTTTTTGGTGCACCCCTCACTGTTCACGTCTTCTAGTCCAACTCTCTCTCACGCCTATTTCTCGCCTGCTATCACTCTTCTCTATTTTGTTTTCTTTCACACTAGTCTCCTTCTTTCAACGCAGCCCCTCTCTATCACGCTACTCTCCTTCTACTCCCACCGCCAACCTCTCTTTATTTTTTTCTTTCACGCTATTCGTCTCCTTTTTCCCAGCCATCAGCCTTCTCATTCCTTCTTTAGCCACCAGCTCTCTTTATTTTATATATTTTCACACCAGCCTCCTTTTTCTCACACTGTCTAACACGTCAGCTTTCCTCTTCTCATGTTGTCTCTTTCTCACTAGTCTTTTTCACACAGCCCCAGCCTCTTTTTTATCTCCAACGCCGCCACACTCTTCTCTCTTTCTATTTATTCATGTGATGAAAAAAATCAGGGCTTTTTGGACCCCCTCCGTCCACGCAACTCCTTTCTTTTCTTGATTAAACGTTTTCGTTTCTCTCCTTTTTACATTGCGTTTTGGCCTCCTCTATTTCACTTTGCTACGTTGTCGTCTAGTGTCCAGCTTCCTTGCTTTATGCTTTTAAATATTTCAAACCCAATATGTGCCTAAAATTAAAACAAATAAATCTTAATTAGTGCAATTTAAACATCAAATGGACAAAAGTTTAGCAAATTATGTATCTAAAATCAATATAAAATGCCCATTAACAGCTGCCCCTTTTAAACCTGTCAAACTTGTATCCTTAAGGATATCCAACATATATTTTCTCTGATTCACATACAAGCCATTATTAGATCTAGCAAGCTCCAATCCAAGAAAATATTTTGCAGACCCCATGTCTTTAATAGTAAATTGGTCATGTAAAATTTGCTTTACTTGTTGAATACAAGTCTCTATTGGACCTATGATTAACACATCATCAACATATACAATGATAGAAATATAATCAGCTACTTCTGATTTAATAAAAAGACAGATCATGAATAGATTGCACAAAATTCTACTTATAAAGAGAAATAGTAAGCTTATGATTCCAATGGCGTGAAGCTTACTTAAGACCATTCAAAGACATCCTTAAATGACATATTTGATTGGACCAGCCTTGGTATAGCCTTGAGGAGGTAACATATACAACTCCTCATCAATATAACCATATAAAAAGGCATTATTTATGTCTAATTAATGCAAAGGGCACTCTTTTCCAGCAGCAATAGCTATAAAAAGTCTTATAGTAACCATCTTGCCAATTGGAGAAAAACAGTCAGTGTAATCAACCCCTTCAATTTGATTATAGCCTTTTGCTACTAACCTAGCCTTATATATATCAATAGTCCTATCAAGTTTAAGTTTAACCTTTATATACCCTTTTAACCTTTGGTAAAGTAGTAAGATCCCAAGTATGATTGCTATCAAGAGCTGTCAACTCAGTCTCCATAGCGGCCAACCAATTCAGATTAGTTTGAGCTTGCTAAAAAAATTAGGTTCCTCAATATTAGACACATTTGCTAAAAAGGATTAATAAGTTGAGGTAAGATGTGAGGAGATTAGGAAGGGATATATGGGAGATGTATAAAAAGAGGAATCTAGTATATTAGGAGAAGTGTGAAGAGCAATATTAGTAATAGACGCATGTGAAACAAAATCATTCAACCAATTTAGTCGTTGGGTCACACAAGTACTCCTCTGAATAGGAGCTAGACTCTATGTAATATTAGTGGAACAAGGTGCATCAGATCAAGGTAGAACTTCTGAATTTGATAGACCAACAATAAGAATTTCAGGAGTTGATGATTCTTGAAATGCAACAGGTGTTAGGAAATCCTAATTCGGCAAAGGAACTAATTCTGAATCTAAAGAAATAGACTGACATGGGAATATGTTCTTATAGAAAACAACATCTTTAGAAATGAAAATATGATGATGTTGCATATCAGAAAGTTTGTAAGCCTTTTGGCCTAGAGAATAACCAAGGAAAACATATTTGAAAGCCTTAGGAACAAACTTGTCTTTATGAGGAGATGTGTTGGAAACATAACATAAGCAACTAAAACTTCTCACAAAATTGTAATCGAGTTCTTTATGGAATAAAACAGAATAAGGAGATTTCCAGTTAAGAATAGGAGTTGGAAGTCTATTGATGATATATGTGGCTGTTAAAACAGAATCTCCCAATTATGATTGCTTATAGTTGTCGATTTTTTCGTTCAACAACTCCATTTTGTTGTGGAGTGTAAGGAGAGGTTTTTTGGTGTATAATGTCATGGTTGACAAGAATTTTTTGACAACTATAACTCAAAAATTCTGTTCCATTGTCTGTCCTGATGATTTTGATTATAGCATGAAACTAATTTTTAACAAGTTTAAGGAATTTATCTAAGAAAGAAGATGTTTGACTTTTGTATTTGAGTAAATAGGTCCAGATTGTTCTAGAAAAGTCATCTACTATGGAAAAATGTAGTGAGCTCCGCTGATTGACCCCTGCTTATAAGGACCCCAAAGATCCATATGCAACAGTTCAAAACATGCAATTGTACTAATACTGCTCTTAGGAAAAGGAAGTCTAGTTTGTTTAGAAAGATGGCACACATCACAAGGTTTTTCAGTAAAATTCATTTCATTGAAAGAACATTGCAACTATTTAATTATAGTAAGAGATGGATGACCCAATCTTTGGTGCCAAAAACCATCAAGAATAGCACTATTACAATGTATTGGCTTATTTGAATGATTATCTAAAAGTTTGGTGTAAGACAAAATAGTGTTTTTGTGACATGAATATTTGTCAAGAGCATATAGTCCTACAATTACCTTTGCAACTGCTAAGACCTCATCAGTCACAAGGTCTTACAGAACACAAAAGGTTGCATAAAAGGTAAATTTGGTAGGAGATTAACAAGCTAATTTATTCACAAAAAGTAGGTTATATTTGAACGAAGGTACATGCAAAGAGAATGACAGAATAAGATTATCACAAAGGATAATATCCCCTATGAAATCTACCATTTTGACTGTGCCATTCGATAGGTGAACAGGAGTGAATTTAGCAACTGATCTAGGTTTATCAAACAAACTTATATCATGGCACATATGGTTTGAAGCACTTGTGTCTATTATCTAGGAACCACATTCAATTAAACTAGCTAAACTAAAACAATGGTTGAGAATGCTACCTGCAAAGTCGTTATAGTGTGCGAAATTGATGACATCTCCTCCCTTGTCTGTCATCTGGACCTGCTTGCCTTTATTTTTTTTAAAACTCGCGATACCTTGCTAAATCATTGCATCCATATCCTGTAGCACCCCACTCCCGCAAGATACGTACCCAACATCGTGAGTGATATCTGAGTCTAAGCCCCGCAAGGGTGGCATACTAGAGCACTCAGTCAGTCAAATCTCATTACAAAAATCTTTTTCTTTTCTTTTTTTAAAACAATGCACACTTTTGCGAAAAATCAATAATCAATTCGGTCCCGTTTCGATAATAAACTTTTTCAATCACATATATAATAATTGCACACAAAAAAATCAATTTCATTTACAACCCTTTCCATTTTTGGAAAGTTATTACAAAATAGATTTGATCAATAAATATGATATAAAAATCTCAGAATACATTCTTTCGTACAAAAAAAAGTAATGAAAATAATTATGCAGATGCCAACTGATCCCGACCTCTATCTCTCACTTGCATGCAATAAGTATATTTTTGTTTGCCTAACGAGGTATTCTTCTTAGCTCTGAAAAATATTTTCAAATTTTGGGCGAGTTTTGCGAACTCAATGAGATAACCATCGTCGATGGTTCACTAAATTCATGCAACACATCAATATACGTAACATATTTTTCACAACTTTTCATATTCATAAAACATCACTTTTCACTTTCAGAACAATCATAATGATCATTTCATTCATGTAAAATACACACATCAAATATAAATGCAATGCACATAAAACTCACATTCATTTATTATTGTCGTTGTGACCGAATGCCTCTTTTACTAGCCCATATTCCTTAGTGGATACTGAGATATATCAAATAATGTCCCATATCTCTTAGTGGATACCGGGTACATTCACAACTGAGCCCGAGGCTTTGATCACAATCTGAGCTTTAAGCTCTTTATCCTGGCGACTCTGGTCACAACTTCTTTTATCTTTCATGCATTCTAATATCGACATGATTCACATATCATATGTTCAATCGGACACATGCTTGCACATTCACACTCAAATCACATCGGACCTAAGGTCCGACATTCAACATCATTGTTGAGTAACATATATTTTGTCACATTCACATACAAGGGGCACTTCAATATCATAATCATCATATCAGAATTATCGGACCTTCATATCCGAAATTCAACAATCAAATCACATTCATAGATAATTCGGATCAGAAATTAAGCAAACAAATAATTAAGTGAGACCATCCAGGTTACTCACAGATTGCTTTCGAAGCTATTGCCTCGAAGTTCTGGCAACGTCGAGATGTTGACGTTCCAATTGCTCCTCTATAACAAACAATATACACATATCACAATTTAGCAAAATTATAAGTATTCATTTATGCACATGTATGTATATGAAATATGTACAATGCATGTTCATGAAAATCCCAGGTATCTTTCCATTATTCACATCACATAATCATACATATTTCCAACGCACATAAGTATCATTTATACTTATGGTTTATACCTCAATAAAACTATAAAAATCAAAATTCATAACTCATTTCTTCAATTCAGATTTTTCCTAAAATACACTTTCGGGTCAACTTTTCAAGTTCTTTTTGACTAAGAAAATGAAGTCATTCGAGGATACTTTCTTCTAGAAAATCGTTTGTCTATCTCTTAAGTTTCTAATGACACCAAGATCATTCAATTTTGTTCAGTATCCTATGAGTTATGCTCACAATACCACAAACTATGCATAATTGAACTTTTAGCTAGTTCATGATCATACCCTCAATTGTACAACTCATAACTTTCAACTCAGATATCTAAAAATTACAAACTTAGTATCAATTGAAAGATAAGAGAATGAATTACAACTTTTGTGAAGACACCTTTGTCTAATTTAGCTTATATCTATTTGGTTTTTATGAAAACATCCAAATATAATTTCGGTCTCAGGTAGTACTACAACCTCAATCCAGACTCAATTTCCCACCAAAATTTGAAAGGCTTAGAGACATAATTAAATTTAGACTTCTTCAAAAAAGTTGTAAAATTATGTCTCTAGTTAATTTGAATCAAGAATCACCTCATTTGGACATTTAAAGCTCATGATATCATCAAAAACCAACATATGTTTGGAGGGAATCTCTCGCGCATCACCTTTGAGGTTGCGATCGTGATGCATCGTGATCGCAACTTTTGTAGTGGCGTCGTGGTCACGATGTGTCGCAATCGCGACTCTTTCACGACTTCGGCAGTGTCGCGACCGCGACCTGCATCTGGCCGAAGCATCCTCCCTTCCTTTTTTTTCTTTTCCGAATTTCACATCTATATAACACCTAGAAACTGAGGTTTTGTGGTAAAATCATCTTCTAAACAATTGTTCATATATGTCTTAAGATTCTAAAGAACCTAATTTCATTCAATTTGTCTCATTATTATGAAAGTTATACACAATTTACTCCATACTATTCAGAAACAGAGACAAAAATCTGAAACTCAACTTCAAGACAATTTTCAACACTCTTAGGGACAGAATTCAAACTCGATTTCTTCATGAAAATTGTAGCCATTTGTCTCTATTTTAATAAAAATTAACAATCATCCTATTTGAATATCTATAGGTCAAGATATGTGAAAAAAAGCTGATACATGTTCAAGGTGCAAAAAACTCTCAGGTGCACTTGTTTATCCAACAAAATTAAGTCACGGCTATGCAACATCAGTGCATGGCCGTGCATTCCAAATTAACCAAGTCACAGACTTGCATCCATATTGCACACCTGTGCACACCAACAAACAAGTCACGGTCGTGCAACCCTAACGTACGGCCGTGCAACCCTAACGTCTGGCCGTGCACTCCCAACTCTAGAACCAATTTCCATATTTGTTTTCCCATCATTTTCGTTCCAATTTTATCACTCAAACTCTCACAAATGATTTCAGATGGTTAACATTTTTTTTTAATAGTAGAGCCAAGTGTTTTGAGTCCAATGGTTTAAGTCCCATGTCATTTGGAGGTCGGGAGAAGGAAATATATCCAAAATACTAATGGATGTTTGAAGCTGATGTTTCTACTTTTCTTCCGATACTGCAATCTCTTCTTCTTCTTCCTTTCTTTTCCTCTACTCAAACCAACATCTATAACCTAACTCAACCCCATTTTAGACTTCATTTAATTCAATTCATTGATAAACAAAGCCAAAATCCCAGATTAAAACACAACCCTCAAAATAGAATGTCACTCTTACGCATATCTCCATTTTTTTGCATTTCCTTCACTTTCATTTTTTTCTACATACTCTTCATTTTTGACTCTAACTTTCATTTAAAACATTCATTCTCTTCTTCAGACATCACCATATACCTATTCCTTCACTCTAAACTCAATTTAAATCATCTCTAAAAACACTCAAAAATACTCACGTATAATAGTGAAGACATTTACAAAAACAGAGCATTTACATATTCATTTATTACAAATTTTGTGCATTAATCTCATACACATTTTTGTTGATCTTTCAACTCCAAAAATTATTTTAACATTATCTCATAACATTTTGATCATCAAATATTCAAAATCAGCACATCGAAAATTTCTATAACTTAAAAGCCACAATGTTCATAAAAACAAACATTTTTCCTCATGATGATGTAATGTCAAATAATCACCAAATTTATCTCATATACTAATAACTCATAAGGATTAACATGTACTTACTTGTTTAAGCTTCAAAATCTTCAAACCACACTCAACCCTAGCTTTCCATCTTCATACGATCATTACCACTTAAAGAGGAATGAGCTAGGTTTTTGGCATCAAAGAGGAAGAAGACAACAAGAAGCTTAAAGAAACAAAGTAAAGGAGTTAAGAAAAATCAAAGATCACAAGGGTTGTAAGAAGAGAGTGTCGTATGCCGATGGAAGAAAAGAAGAATAAATGAGATGAAGAACAAATATAGAGAGAAGAAGAAAACGTGCTTTGTCCAAATGAAAGACAAGTAGAGATAGTCTGGCAAGATAAAAATATCTTGGGTGAAACAAATGATGTGGCAAGTGACACATGTCACTTGCCATATGTCACTTT
>JANZXP010050046.1:0-11629 GCA_027576715.1 Erythroxylum flavicans | reverse complement strand
CCCCCCCCCCCCCCGCGCGCGGTGGGTAATTAGCTTTAAGTTTCAGAAATTGCAATTTAGTCCTTGCAAATTTCGAAACTTACGGTACCTGCCGGAATTTTTGGTTCCAGCCGGTACAGATCAGTAGACGCTGGTACTGACCAATAAATGTCGGCACCGACCGGTATTTGAGACCGGTACTGACGTTAGATGATTTCGTACCGATTTTCAGCCAATACCGGCCGGTACGGTATGAAATTTGTATCAATGCTTCTTTCCATTTAAATTATGTACATAGTATATACATTCTATTTTCCTTACATTGAAACATTAAACTATGTACAACATACATGCTGCCATTAAACAACCATTAAGCCATATATATAGCATCTATATGTTGCCAATTAATAACCATTGAACAACATACTTAAGATATGAATATACATATTGTTTTTTTCTCCATTTACTATGTTGTTTTTCTCTCCATTTACCATGTTGTTTTTCTCTTTATTTAACCATGCAATCAGCTCAATCATTCACGCAATTCATAAGGGATTTCATGTTTCCAACTTAAACATTCATGTGGCCAGCTAAAGAGGATGGACAAGAGTGATTTAACATACCAGAATCAGGTTGCAACGTGCTGCCCATCTTTTCCCTACATGTAGTTGACGTTGATGGAGGTGTTGTCCGTGGTTGGAGGCTTAAACAACATGCAGAAATTATTTCCTAAAGGCAATAACTTTGAGATCTACGCGTGAAGAGAGCTGTTTCAATTAATAACATCAATTTTGATATAAGGGATAAGTGAAGTTTCGGTGGAATGAAGCTGGAGCAGCTCCTCCATCATCTTGTATAAGGTTCACGTTGTTGGAAACTGTCCAACACGTTACAAGCTTAATTTCCAATAGTTGTCCATTATTTAAACTCTCACCATCTTTGTTTAATCAAGCCATTAACTTCTTGTATCATCCATGACAATTCTTGTCTCCCACATATAGCAAGTTGTTTTCATTTTTGTCTCACCAAAATGACATACGTCCACACCATATATTGACCTCGCTTGTAATGAATTTTTGTCCCTCACATCTACTCCTTCGTAAATGTGACAGCATATGGTTTTCATGCATTCTTGTTCCAAAACAAGGAGGATTTCTTCATGTACATGACAGCTGTCACTTAAGGCTCATTTACATATACATGTATTATTTCTTGTCCAAAATAATTAAATGGCTTAAGAAAATTTTGTCCATTTTTGATAGAAATTTCATGTCCACTTAATAACATGTTACACCTAAACATATCAAGATAGAAGTTAGACTAATTTACTTTAAGTATCCTTAATTATGGTTGATTCTCTCATACTTGGTTTACTTGGTTTATGTCCCTATGTTTAGCCCGAAAGTGCTTCCAATTTACTCTACAATAATTTAAAACAAGGTCAATCTTAATCTATCATAAATCCACCCGATCGAATTTATTTTTGGTCCATTTCTATACCAGTCAACTCTAATATTTTTCAAATATCAGACTTTAATACTTGTCTCAAATATTGTCAAGTCATTCAAGGTTGGGTCCCCAATTCACCTTTGAGCGAAAATAAAATTTACATTCACCTGGAAACATCATTCACATGAAATGAAATTTTATAGACATGTAAAAAGAAAACTGGATCATTATACCTTCCTCCTAAAGTTTGATCAGGAGTAGTTAAACTTCCTTCCATTTATCTGTAAAAAAAATATGAAGATGTTACTTTTGTAAGAAATTAATCCTTTAGTAGTTTTATCAACAAAATTAGCAAGGATATGTAAGAAACCTCCCAAACTATTACCACATAGTTTTTTTACTAATTGTCCTCTTATAATAATCAAGATGAATCAAGAAGATTAGGGATAATAAAATATTTCACTGTAAATTTGGATAAGATTATTAGGATTAAATTGAAATTTAAAAACTATTATATACCTTAAACATTATAATTAATTATGACTTCTTAAACAAATAGTAAAATATTAATTTAATCTAAAATTTAATAACTCAAGGTATATCTAAAGTAATCAATTGTAATTGTTGTTTTTCTATATGAATATGATGCCATTTGACCAATTTCAATTTAGGTTTTTTTTGTATATATTTAAACAAATTATCTTTTCTTCAAATAATGATAATGTAATTGCACTTATAGGATACAGCTATATGTCATTTAAAATAGTATGAATGGATCTTCTTATGAATATGATGTCATTTAGCAAAGCATGAGCCATGAATGGATATTATGGATTGGATCTTCTTAATTTTCTATTTTTATTTTTAATTCTGTTTTTATTTTCAAAATTAGTTAAAATTTTGGTTTGTTTCAAATCTCAAACTTCAAACACAAATGAACTAAACCAATCGAAGTACCAATACCAAACCATTACAATTAACTACATTGCAATATACCTTTCATGAACCAAACCAACAAATACGGTTTTCACTTTTCATTTCATATTTTCAATATCATTTAATTATTCCACAATCCAAAATTCCAAACCAACCATAAACAATCAAATGATCAATATTACATACGGATTAAACAATTTTTTCATTACCAAAACCAAAAACGAACCCACACATTACAACCTTCAAATCCAATCCAACATTCCAACTCCGTCGACAAAGAATCCACAGACAATCTAACATTTTCTCCAACTATCGACAAACAATCCACCAAAAACTTATCACAATACAAACAATTAACATAATAATTCTAACAGAAATTCAATTAAAAAAACACACCCAAAGGCCAAAGCCTAACCAACAGAAACACAATCAGTGATGGGTCAGAAGACGAGATCTGGGTATTATTCCAACATCCAAATGCCAATGTTACGATAGAGAGGGACAGGCGGGCGACAGGCGACGGAGAGGGAGGAGGATGGCTGATGTTGCAACTTGTGGCTTGCGACAGGCGACGAAGAGAACCGCTGGAAGCTGGAGCACGACCACTGACCACCGCTGACGACGAGAGGAGAGGAGAGTGGAGAGCGACAACGGACATAGATAGAGAGAGGAGCGAAAAATCAAAATGAGAAGACACAGCAAAGGACAGGAGTCTGGGGGTATTTAGGGTTTTTTTTTCAATTTGGTCCTCCAAATTTTGACATTTCACGATATCGGCCTAGTATTTTCTAATACTGTGAGTACTCGCCGATACTAGCCAATACCGACCGATACTCACAGTATCGTTCCAATTATTGGCCAGTGTAGAACAGTATCCGTAAGCCTGTGCGTATATTATGACCCTTCCTAAACCTCCGCAAAGCGGGGAGCTTTGTGCACTTT
The DNA here is from genome assembly GCA_027576715.1 of Erythroxylum flavicans. Taxonomy (NCBI): domain Eukaryota; kingdom Viridiplantae; phylum Streptophyta; class Magnoliopsida; order Malpighiales; family Erythroxylaceae; genus Erythroxylum; species Erythroxylum flavicans. The sequence continues at coordinate 8,323 of JANZXP010050046.1, read as the reverse complement.
GTATGTTGAATTTTTTCATTGTTCTATTAAGACTGAACATTAATAGAACATAAAATACTAGCATATGTTATATTTTTTCTTATGAAGAAAGTAATGATGTCATAGACTAAAGTATGGAGATACTTAAACAAACATATGGGTGTGCTTATTAGAGAATAAGTTCACTAAACTGACGTGATATAAAAAATCCATTTGGAACATTACTTGTATGTCTATGAAAATTCTCATTGTGATGACTGTATAAGTGATCCTTTGACTTAAGGCCTCCAAAGTGATCTTGTATAGGGGTTCTATGTTTTGACACTACTTATAACCTATTCTAATCATGGGTAGTTCAGTTAGTAGCCATTGGATGTAGCATAAACTTTATATAGGTAATTGAGTAATCAAGATATGATTTATGGCCCTAAAGTAATTAGGGAGAATATTATGTTGTTCTTTATTAGTATTGATTCGGGAAGTCCTTCACTAAGGTAGAATGATGTTTTGAAAATAGTTTACAAATGTCATTAATTGAATTAAGAGCTAATGGTGGAGAACTAATATAATTAAACTCAAAATAACGGAGACATTAATTTCATACTCTATGTCTAATCAGAATATTGTATGATGAAATAATTGAATTATACTGAAAAATCATACGCAAAAAGGTTAGACAAAATCACTTTGACATACCAAAATATTTGGGTGGTCATGATGTATTGATAGACGCCAATCTTTATATGTAACTATAAATTGTTTAATTACAGAATTAAAGATAAATTTAACGGACTTTTATTTATCGAATTCTAATTATGAATTATAATTATAATTTATCTTCATTGCTAACATATTTGAAAACCTAATAGGTCTTACATAAAGAATGGGTTTAAAAGAGCAAAGATATTTTAATCAAGTTGGACATGATTGTAAAGTTTAAGGGTTGAGGTTTATTAATGGAATGGAATGGAATGTAATATTATTCCATCATTTAGAAACATGGTTTATAATGAAATAGAATGGAAGAGGAGGGTTTCATATTACATCTCATTTCATCCTAAACTGTAAAAATGAGAAACCTTCAATTTGGGGAGTTTAGAATAAAATGTAAAATGATAAATATGTAGTACCTAATATTCCCTCAATAATGTTTTATAATACCGGTTATACCCTTCCCTACCCTAATAACAAGCAACATAATACATCCATTTGTGAGCGATCGATTGTAGCAAAGGAGGAGCACTGTCACTGGGCAGCTAGATAAGCATCGTCTCTGGTTAAATAACAACAATCACCGGTCAGGTAAACTCCTTCCCCTTATTTCACGCCAAGTTCCTGTTAAGTTTAATTTGTCCATAGCTTTTATTTCATGGAAAGTCTTTGTGCAATCTGCTATTTTCACTCCAAAATATCACATAGATGTTTGATTTATCTTTTTACTTCCATGATATGTTTTATGATGGTTGATGTTTATGATGGCATGCTATCATACGCATAATGATATTAACAAAAATTTTCAATTCTTTCCCTCCTCCTTATCAAACTTGTCTACCTTTATTCCAATCTCTGCCTCTTGGAAACTACGGTGCCAATCTCTGCCTCTTGGAGACTCACCCATCTCTCTCTATATCACTCATTCACTATGTTGCCTCTTGGAGACTCACTATGATGCATTAATTAAAAATCTATATACTTTTGAAAAGATAAAAGTATTCAATCCTTTCTTATTAGTATTTGAATGATTTTACTTTCTTCTTGTTGAGTTAGCTCTGCCTGTAGCCTTATGATTCTTCTCTACTAGCAGCTACGAAGAGTTAATTGTAATGATTGATAATCAAATTCCCTAGTTCTTTTTTTAATGAGAACTGCCTGGTAAACTCACTTGCATGTGATAATTTAGTTTATGCTCCAGACACACCTTGTTCTTCAAGTGAGTATATAGCAATTGTTGTTTTGTAAAGTCCTTACAGAATTACAAATATATTTATAAAACCATAAGTATTTTCTCCTAATTTCACATAAGCATACTTGTCTTTTTCCTTTCTTTTACTCCTAATTTATTGTAGTGATTCTTTAACTACCCTTTTACTCAAATGTTCGTGTACCTTGGAAAGGAGATTTTATTATTGCTAGGGCAAATCAATCAACGAAGGTGGTTATTAATAAATAACTTAATGAGATTGATACTCCATTTAGTGAATAATTTAAGTGTTATTGTTACATAAAAAAGTAAATATGTTTTTCTTTCAAGCCATATTATTACATGATAAAATTATATAGATTAGTCTAGAATTGAGTGTTAACATAAAATCTCGAAAGTACATTCTTCTAACACCCCTCATCATGTATAATATGTTGCGTTCGAATCATGGAAACTATGAACAGAAGCATGTCTATGGCCAAGTTTCTAGGGAAGAAGCAATCTTGGACTACCTGAGTTGCACTTCTTAATAACTACTTTGCAAAAATGCATATTAGAGACGTTAGACGCTTAAATTCTCTATGGATGTTATATTAAGTTATTCTATAAAAACACTACAAATCTAATTGATTTTGGAGCATAGGAGGCATCTCCCAAATCTAACTTCTTATATGTAGTTTGTTGTTCGTTCTCTGTTACCCTGAAGAAGCTAGGGAACTAGATAAATCGTAAGGATGATAGTGGTACATTTCGTCTTAGTTGCTCGAAGCATGGATCATAAAGTCTAGTGTTAGTCCCTAATTCTCTCATGTGATATTAGTATAAAAAAAAGATGAATCGTGATGTATATGTGATGATTATTGAGTATTAAATAAAATTACAATAAAATACAAGTATTATATTCCTGTGGTAAAAAAGTTGCTAGATAAACTTGGAGGTGCTTAATTTCCTACTAATCTAGATTTACAATATAACTAAGATGATATTCAGAAAACTACTTTTAGAACATATGCTAGTCGCTATAAATTTTTGGTAATGCTTTTACGGTTAACCAATGCATCATCCACTTTTTAAGTTCAATGAATGATATCTTTCGTGTGTCTATCTTTATAAATTTATTCTTATTTTCTTCTACAATATTCTAATATATGATATTCTTATTGCTTTGGTGTAACTTTTCTTGAAATTTCAGTGCAGGAATGATTCAGATTTCTCTCAGTTTGAAGCTTCCCTTTAACGTTGCTTCTTGTTGTTTTTATAACATCATATATAAATGGACATATCTATGTCATATTTGGTTTGTTTTGATTTTCACAATCTAAAAATTACTAATTTTGTTTTTTAGACATGAGCAGTGAAGGAAATGAAGTGATTTATCAAATTGATTCATATACATCAATTAACGCTTGTTTATGTTGCTTGTCTTATGGTCAATTGGTGGGTGTTACGAAAGAGACGTGCAAAAGACAAACTTCAAATGCTTACATCATCGGAGAGATCGTAATCAAAGGAGGTATCATACGAAGAATTTTATTTCATTCCAACGAGAGAAATATAATTAGAATGCAGCCTAAACCATTTGTTGAATTATGTGATTTATTAGTTAGAAAAGTTATGCTTCGACCCACTCTGAATGTAACGGTTGAAGAACAAGTAGCAAAGTTTTTTTTTTTAAATAGAAACTTTAATTAATGAAAGAAGAACAAAATTACAATGTCATAGAACAAGGGAGTACCCTTGGCAAACAATACAACAGAAGAAATTACTACATCATAAAAATAAATGGAACATTAGAGAATTGTTAGAGCTCCAGTGACGGTCATCTTGCTGCTTGCATTCATAATACCTCTCTTCAAATAGCTAGCACAACATACCTATGGCATTTTCTGCTACGCCTACCGAAGGCCCACAATCTATAATATCAACTTTCAATAATCTTTTAAATACGTAAAGCAGAGCAAACATTAGAGTTGCATGTTAAATGGAGATTTTTTGTCAAAACAATCTCACGAATTTCAGACATTATCAAGAGATCAAAATTTCTTTTGTCAAAGACTCGTTTTTGAAATGTCGAAAATTCCGTTCTCTCCAAAGCGAGTAGATACAAACTCCCAATACAACGATGTGAACTGGTTTTCTGGAAGCTACTTGTGAAGAGAGATAATTAGTTATATCAACTACATCCGACCCTAGATCTATCCAAGAACATAAGGCAGAGACGTGTTTCCATTTTGTTTTGTTGAAAGGGCATTCGAAGAAAAGGTGGTTACATGATTCAATCTGCAGAGAACATATGGGACAGTATTTATCCATTTGTATATATGGAAGTCGGTCTACTGTGGAAAGCTTATTCTAATTGGCTAACCAAAAGATGAAAGAAATCTTTGGTGTTAAATGTCTGCTCCATACCGTGGCTGCCCAAGGAACAGTGGATTTATATCTACGTAAGTTGTCACAAATGATTATATTTATCAGTTTGTCAATAGAAATACCTTTCCAGAAGAAAGCATCAAATTCTTGAGGTGTTGGGGGATAGTTGGGCTGAAGGTGGCATAGACTTCTAGGAAGGTTCCACGAGTTCCCATCAATGAAAGCTCTCATCCGTGTTTTTAGTGGGAACAATGGGGAAGCTCTAGAAGGATTCATCTGCTGAATTAAGGGGGCCCTACTAGACCAATTGTCGTACCATAGAGAGACCAAACGCCCATCTTTAATTATACATGAAGTCTCCTATTTAACAGCATCCCTTAACTTCAATAGCTGATTGAGAAAAAAAGAATGTGTAGATTTCGATTTAATAGCCCATATGTTGCTTCCTTTAAGGAAGTAAATATGTAACCACTTGATCCACAAATTTTTCTTGTCGTCCACAAACAAGTAGCGAAGTTTCTATACAAATTAGGATATAATGTTACCAATCAGGAGATCATCCCAATTCTCTCCCTTCAAGATTTCTTAAACGTGCCTCAAGCTACAAATATGATATTCGAAGACATTACTTATTAAGAAAAGAAGAGGTTATAAATTGAAATTGATCGCTTGGGGCATTAGAAATCGCATCAATGCCATAACTAGATCACATGCATAGGTTATTAATCTCAAAGATGCTTGATCCAGTTTTATGTAAGATATTAGTGAGTAATATAGAATTTATACTACCGTTGGGTCTGGACAAGAATCACCTATTAGAAACAAAAGATTTATAAGCCTACAGTCAATTTTTATTGGAAAAATATGGCAAAATACATGATCGAAGCATGTTAGACCAAGTTCAAGAGTTCAAGGGTTCAAGAAAACCACTTACCTCCTAACAACAGGTAAGACATTCTCTAAATACGAGTAGGCTGAAGCATGAACTGGTGCTGTCTATATTCGGGTAGCTCGAATAGTCGTAGAATAATACTCTCTTGTGCTCCATGAGAATTCTTCTGGCAGTCCTTTAACTACTGAAATGTCATCCTTCAACACATTAACGAAGTGCTCCACATCAAAGATATCCATGAATAAGCTGAAGAGAAGAAAAAGAAAAAAAATTCAGAATAATGCTTATGTCAAGAAACTATATCATATCGATAAATAATTAAGCACATTAGAAGCAATACCTAGAATCTCGCCAAACAGGATTTTCTTCAGAATGTGGGATGACAAGCTTTGCATTAAGTATTTTTGCAACCGCAACAACATCACATATCTATTGATAAAAGAATTCGTACTGAGTACTTAATTACATTCTCAAAAGGCACATGACCACAACATTTGATCAATCATCTTTTCTATCTTGTGAAGTTGTTAGTCTTTCCTTTATTTTATAGAACATTAGAAAATATTTGACACATATCCCCATCCTTTATTGGTTCAGACCTCCATCAAGAAACACTTCAGACTTGTCCGGTAATGCTATTCAAAACAAGAAACAGAACTTTTAGATGCATAATGTGACTTTTTCTAATGGAATCAATGACCACGATGTAGAAGTATAACTCATTCAACCATCAAGGCTTTCATATTACTCATAAGGGGCATTGCTAGATTCAACATATGCCCGCCATCCTTGTTCAACCAAAGGGACATAGAGATCTGATTGCTTCTCATTTTACTATCAAAAGAACATTTGATAAAGTTAGAAAGAAAACATGTTTATCATCATCATAGGAATTTGATAAGACTATCAGATTAGCTACTTTAGAAACTGTTGCTTACAGTCTCTCCTTGTCCCTGTAAAGCCTTCCTCAAAAGACGTAAGTGCCTAGGTTTGGGAATGTTCCATTCCTACAGAAGGCAATCAATTTGTCACAATTATGTCAGCTTTCAAAATATTGGCACAAAAGGCAATACATTTCACATCACTTGCCAAAGTGACTCCCAAATGCTGAAAACAAGAGCATCGATTCAAGAGGTTGTACATATCTTGTCTTTATATGAGCATAATTATCTCATAAATCTATTCAGTTTCCTATCATTCAACTCAAATAACAAGAGGCCAGAATTTAGTCCATCCAATACGTAAAGAAAATTCCTCGAATCAATGAAGTTCCTCTTTCGCAACACCACGAAGGTTAGCTAACTCTGAAGACTCGTCCTCAGTTTGGATTGCAGGGAAATTAGTATGCCCAAAATATGGCTGCCATATCCAACCATCCAAACCCTTTTCTTTTTCAGGTTTTTATACCCAGCAGAACGTCATTTTAGTTGGTTCTGTGATTATTATTGCCCCTGCTCCAACGTAAGAAAGCTCCAAAATTGTTGCCAATAGAACCTTGTTAAAGCCCCAGTTCAAGGGAACTGAGATTTAGCTAAGTAAAGTAACTGATCTCACCAAACAAACTTGTTAACTAGTCAACCATTCCAAGCTGTCATAAATGCAAGCAAATCCAAATGGCACTAGCTGAGCTATTTCCCGTATTACACCAAGTACACTATCAATCATTTAATGGCATACTTCTCACACATAATAACGAGCTTGAGCTACTTATCATGTTAATGTCACTTGTCCTCGTCTACATCATATTTTCCTCTCCATCAAGTTACTGCACATAAAGTACAATATGAAACAACTAAAACAATCCAACTAAAAAATGCAGTAGAGTTGAGCACACCTTATAATTTTTCAAGCTAAACAAGCAAGGACAAATTCAGAAATTTTTTTGAGTAGAGGCAAAATATTTAAAGTACTCTTATATTACTGAAAAAGATACAAATATTTGTACATTTGATAAACAAAAAATTACATCATTGTATTGAGCTTCTTACATATAAGTATATAACTAGGGATGGCAATTTTGGCCCATGGGCTTAAATTTAATTGTTTTCAATGAGCCGGCCTATGGGTCAGGCCCAAGCTCAGACCAACGCGAGGTTCAATTATTCTAAACAAAACAACATTGTTTTACTTAGAAGAGTTGGGCTTCGGGTAAACTTGGGTCTGGGCAACCCAGACCCTAATCTAATTAAAAAATAAATTATTCTATATTTTTAATTTTAAAAAATTATTTTAAAAAACTTGATGGGCCAGCTCATTGCCATCCCTATAGATAACCTATTACAATCATTCCCTACGAGTCCTCATATTTTGATATCGCTGTAAAATTTTCTCATTGTCAATACTATTGAAGATATCTTTCTCAATATATGTAATCAGACAGTCATTCATCCAAGAATCTCCCATCTGATTGTGTAAGCGATTTTTCACTATCTTCATTGCAGAAAACACTTTTTCCACCGATGCAGTAGCAATAGGCAAAATCAAAGCTAATCTCAAAAATAAAAACACCAAACGGTACACAGCATTCTTTTTTGTTTCAACTAGCTTCTTAGTAAGATCACTAATCCCATTTAATATTGAAAATTGATCATCAGATTGCATATGAACAATATAATTGTCAAGTTGATCACCAAGAGTAATTAGCTCTACTTTAGAGAAATCAAAAAGATAAAATTCAGCAACTTGAATCAATTTTTGCTTGTCAAAAGCATAAAAAGAGTCATTTGGATTCAAGCATGCCACACAAATAAGTAACTTGGTATTTACCTCATTGAAGCGATTGTTGAGCTCTTAAAGTTGCATATCAATCACAGTGTAAAATAATTCCACTTGACAATGATTCAAATTCGTCATTTTTGTGCATTTTGCCTTGATCTTTCCTAATGTACAAAATTTTCATCCATATTTGGAATGTTAATATCATGGTTCTCACAAAATGAAGATGTTTCATCAAATAAAGACCACCACCCATCATCCCTCATCATTTGTAGTCGTTGTTTAGAAACTTTAATCAAATAAATTGCATTGATAATGTTTTAATCCTTCCTTTGCAATGCTTGAGATAATTAATTTATGATGCCCAAAATTTTTTTCATCAAATGCAAGCTAAACACAAATTCATAAGATTGGATAGAATCAAGCAAAGCATATGCTTCACCTTT
>JANZXP010050026.1:0-11630 GCA_027576715.1 Erythroxylum flavicans | reverse complement strand
CGACGCTTTTCTGTCATTAGAAACTTAGCTAGGATTAATATTGAGTGGTCTGCTTCCACACTTTTCATTCAACATCAGTTTTGTAGCTTATAAGTAAGCTACAAATTACAAAATGATCAGAAGGATAATATTGATAAAGTTGAGAAAACCAATTAATTTCAGTAATGTCCTTTTCACTATAAAACTGTCAATAAAATAGGAAATAACAAAACTTCCTGAATCTTCCATTGAATCAAACAATCTGTCCTGTAAGAAGGTGAGTTGCTCTCTTTCTTCCTTACTCAACTCCATTTCCTCTGCTTCTTCCGCTGCACGAACAGAGACTTTGATAGCTTCTTCAAAGTCGATGTCTGTTGTCACCTATTCTTCTTCCTTTTGTTCTTTAGAAGATTCTAACACATTAATTATCCTGAATGAGCTACTATCCTTCGGATTCTTAAATATATCATTCACGTTGAATGTCACTTGGTCATCATTAATCCGAAGGATAAGGTTCCTTTCATAGATATTTACCCAAGATTTTTCGATGTTCAAGTATGGTATACCAAGATTTGGCGGATAATATGAGGGACTTAATCCTCTTTCTTCATCTCTTTGTCTTCAATAAGGTAAGGTTTAGTTTGATTTTCCACTAATCCTTCTGGCTCTCCCTTATTCTTAGGTGCGATAACCTCATATTGCTCTTTTTGATGTATTTCCATATTACTTAGAGAGTCTTCCACGCTTATCTTACAAATTTCACAAGAAAGTTATCTCACTCTAATCTCTAGGTTATGAATAGACGAGGCATGATTTTCCGTTACTTACTTAATTTGGTTTTCTAGTTTCCTCTGACCCTCTTCCATATCCATTAGATTATTTAGGATCTTGTCCAATTATTAACCCTATGAACTACACTCATCTTACTAAAATCTTAATAGGTCTTGATGTCCTAAGTGAGTCCTTACATTATTAGACCAATAGAAATTTGGGTGGTTCTGTCACTCCGAAGTGTACATGTTCTAATACGGGTCATTACTTCCCCAATTATACTGTGTCTTATTGTGGTTCGTAACAGTTCTTTACTCCCTATAATATCTATCTTCCATCATTGTTGTTTCCATTTCTTCTTGGCATCTGGCTCTTCAGATGTCTCATTCTCACTCTAAGATGTCTTGGTATGTCTTTACTTTACGCCTCAAACTTCTTTCTCTATTTTCTAAACACAAAAGATAGTGAAAAGGCCTTAGACTTAAGAACTAAAGTAATCGCCTCCTTGGCAATGGAGTCAAAAACTTGATCGAGTGTTTGATGTTTGTAAGTTTTAATAAATAACCCTCGATAATCCACAAACACATGGTTCATTCGCATAGTACTTAAGGTGTCGATCCCATGTGGAGGTATAATATAATCCTAAAATCTAAGGCTAGATAACAATACAAAAATTCAAATTGCACGAAACTAAAAATGAGAAATTAGTGCAATCGGTCAAATCAAATTAAGAATCAATTGTGAAAATACTAGTACTAAGCAATTGCAACACACCCAATAATCAACCTAAGGAAATTACCAATTAAGAGAAAGGGAATGTTACCTATCTTTAATGCTAACCTAACTGATTATGAATTACTAACTTATTGGTTCTAAATGATCCTAGATTGATTACTCTCTCTCGATTTATAACCATTAACTTAAATGATAAACCCTAATTAGATTATGGAAATTGCAATCTCTCAGTTAATATCTTATCCAAAATCCTAATTAGTTTTGAAGTTCTCTAATAAACTACCAAAAACCTATGTAAGATCTATCTTTGTACAATTTACCAGTTTGATTTAATTCTTGTTCTATTAAATCACCTAACTCTAGTTAGCCCAATTTAATCATTTTCATTCAACTAACCCTCAGTTTATTATCGAATTATGCACTTACAGAATTAAACCACAATAAATCCAATTAACACATAAACAATCAGATTTCATTAATTCAATGATAAAACTCTGAAGGTGAGTTTAGAACATCTTTAACATTCAAAAATCCTATCATCAAACTATTATTCCAATTCTATACAATAATAAAACTGAAAACAAACAGGAAATATGATCTGAACAGATGATAGGAGGCAGCAACGTCAAGAAACTCCTGATCTGGGGATTACGTCGAGTCAGCTTCTTCTCCTCTTCTCCCTTCCTTCTTCTCTTTCTCGATCTCCCAATAAATTCTCTTTAGGGTTTCTCAAAATGACAAAAGCTCTTATCTTCTACCTCTTTTGCTTGTTCTTTAAATATAATTTGTGTTCTGAGCAGCCCTGGGTTGTTTTGGGGGTCTAAAAGGTTCAAAAAATCCCTTGAAACTTGACATCTTTTAATGTCTGCACATCTGCCTGACGCAGGCCATGATCATGGGCCATATTCGAGCCTTCTGTCACGATCATGGCATACAGGCCACAATTGTGGGCTATGTCTTGAGCTTCTATCATGATCGTGGCATATAGGCCATGATTGTGGGCTAACTCTGGTGCTTCTGTCACGATCGTGGCCTGTTGTGCCATAATTGTGGGCTGTTTTTTTAGCCTGAATGTCTCCAAAACTTTTTTGTTCTTTAATGTTGACCCTAAAACACTAAAAAACATATCAAGGTACCTTAAAAACATAATATTTAAGCTCAAAGACTTGTAATAGCCCATAAAAACACTTAAACACAAATAAGTAACAAACTAACACAATTCTAACCTAAACACATACTAAATGATTGAATTAATAGCTAAACACAATCCAAACTAAGCCCTAAAATATGATGCAATTTACACTTATTAGTGACTTGAAAGCATATTCATTGAAGCCATCTTCTCAATTTCACAATTTATATATCAAAAAATCATATGAAATATATTTCAAGTCATAAAATCTATATATGTGTTCATACATGCAAGTCATAACTTACCACCATTATGAGGGTGTCAAAATCACTCTTTTATAATCATACTATATATATATGAGCAATAGATATGCATAGCAATCATTTATGTAAAAGTAAGTTTTATTTGGAATGCCTTATGCTCAATCTTAAATTCCATCGTTCAATCACCCAATTCACACGTTGTAAGTCCTATTTCATTTATTTATAAGTGGTTGAAAGGTCTCATACACATTCAAAAAGATTCGGACAAGATTCAGTAAAAAGAATCTGAAACAAAAATAATGCCACGGTCATAACAGACACTCTCTCCATTCATACCACTACTTGTTGCTTAATATTAATTTAGACAAAGTCAGAACTAGGTTTCTAGGTCTTTTAAAAATTTTTGCCTCTATGTCTATAATTTCCATAGCACTAATAATCAGACCATTTGGGCTTTTAAATCATGAGATATAAGTAAAATATCATAAGCTACTCTAAAGTAGGGGCAGCATCAGATCACCTCTTTCGTTCTCAATTTCCAAGGCCATAGAGCCCGAACTAAGTCAGAATCCCTTCTAAAGATATTTATCTCTATGTCTTATGTTTCATATTCAACTTAAATCATATAATTTGGGGGTTTGTAGGAGGAGTTATGACTCAAACAATGTGACTTACTTAAATAAACCCTAGACAAATTTCCACTACATAATACTCCCTTGTCATATTCAACTAATTCTATCCAAGATAACACCAAAATAACATCAAAGTAACATCCCAAAAACAATTCCACATCCAAATGAATCTTTATATCCATTTAATCATACACAAATACAAAAATCATCTGAATGAAGTCCTAAACCTCAAAATTGACAAAGTAGGTCTTATATTGCCTTTCCTTCCCTTCCTCTTTGGCTTTGCTTGACTCACCAAATAGAAACACCAAAAACATACCTCTCAATTCCACTTCCAGCCATATAATTTCATTCCCTCGTAAGCAAATTAAGAAGAGATAAAGGAAAAGAGAAATTTCCTAACTTTTACCTTAATTTTCACCTAAGATTGGCTTGAATTCTTACATGAAAAATGATGGCATGAAGAAGGTGAAATGGAGTAGAGAAAAATCTGAACATAGAACCCCCAAAATGTTGTGCATCTCCCCTTCCCATATGCGCATTTTAGGGGCTCACACATATTCTTAATTCCTATTGGACACACATGCTTTATTATTATTGGTCACATATGCCTTAATCCAATTGGTCCATATGTTAACTTAAGAAAAATTGCATATTGGTCCTTCTTCTTTCTTTACTTCCCACATTGGCCTACAATATTATCAATTAATTTCATTCCCCTATGTATTATTTTCCTAATGTAATAAATTTCATGCAATTTGGTTAATTATTTCGAGAGTTATACCCAAAACATTACAGGTTGTTCGAAAACAGGGATAGCAGCCATAAGTCAACTTCAAGTCAGAAATCAAAAATCTTAGAGGCACAATAAAATATCATTTCCTTTATGAAATTTTTATATCTATTTCTGTAATTTAATCTCTATTTGAAATTATCCAATTTCAAGGTTTACAGGCAATGATATGGCCAAATTACAGAAATATGCTCAATGGAACCTATCCATTCAGCGAGGAACATGTCCCAAATCAACTAACTTCGGTTTTGTCATGTAAGAGCAACACAAAAGCACATCCAATTTAACCAAAAATATCCATAAACAGTGGGATACTTATTATATCAATTCTTCTTAAATCACATTCATAAATCTAAGCAAACATATCAGAAATTCCTATACATATTTCATATTTAAGTATGCATGTCCATTCCAAAACGAACAAATTACCCATTAACCCATGTCATTTATATTAAGTACCATTATTTCTCTTACTAAGGTGTACTTAATTCATTATGTTAACTTCTTAATACACCCTAGACATGCTATAATACTTCGAGGGTATATCTTAGGGCGTTACAATCAGTTGGACTATAGCTAACATTAAAGGAATAAGTCCTTTAATTTGTATTCATTAAATTCTACTTAAAAAAGGTGTTAGACCAATAAGCATGAAGGAGACTGAATACGCTAATGATGAAGTTAGTGAAAACGTAAACTCTAAAACTTCTATATGTTAGGTAATTTTTCTTATCTTAGATAGTCAGTGGGTGAGGCCAATATAAGTTATTCCTAATAAGTTTGACATTAAATTGTTTTAGAATTAAGATAATGAGTTGATTCTTAAATTCATCCAAATCGTTTAGCATATTTGTATTGACTATAGAAATTTAACATCTGACATTTTCAATGATCCATTCAAATTTTGCTGGTGTATGATTAGCATCTTTTCAAAATATACTGAGTCCATCATAGATATCTTTATAGATGACTTTAGTGTCTATAGTGATTCATTAGATGAATGCTTAGATAACCTCAAAATAATCTTAAATAGATCATAGAAACTATCATTGTATTAAATTGGAAAAGCATCAATTTATGGTATAATTGGTATAGTTTTGGGATATGTTATTTCATCCAAAGGCATAGAAGTTGATAAGTCGATGATATACATGATAGCATTATTACCTGCCTCTCTTGTGTATAAAAAGTTCAGTCATACTTAGTCATGTAGGTTTCTAGTATAAATTCATCAAAGGTTTTTCAAAGATAGTATTGCCTCAATAAAGATTATTATAAAACATATGTTATTTGATTTTAATGAGGAATAAAGAATCTTGTGGCAAGCTAAAATGGTTGCTAACTACCACTCTAGTGATCCAACCACCTAATTGGTAGTTGCATTTTAGGGTTATGTTTATTGCTAGTAACCATGAAGTAGGAGTTATATTAGGCCAAAGAGTTAGCAAAGTTTCCTATGTGATTTATTATGCTTTTAGAACCTTTGATTGCACTTAACTTAATTATTCCATAACTAGAAAGGAACTATGTTTTGTTTTTGCTTTAGAGAAATATTAGTTAATTTTAGGTTATAAAGTTATATTTTATTTTAATCAGTCTATTCTTAAATACCTGCTCACTAAAAGGGTAAAACCAATGAATGATTAGGAGGATTCTCCTCTTTTATGCATTTTATTTAGTGATAAAGGATAAGAAAGGAGCACAAAATTTCATTACTAGCCATATTAGTCAGGTAATGCACAACAAAGAAGAAATTTATATAGAAGAAATATTCTCAAATGATCAACCATTGTCTCTTAATGTGGCATCATATGATATGCAAATATTTTCAATTATTTAATTACTAATGCATTGCCAATGAATCAATTAGAGTTCAGTAAAAAAATATCAACATCAAGATGAAATATTATTTTGATATAATCTATAGTTATAGAAATGTTATGAATATCAGTTAATAATAAGATGTGGTTTTGAAATAAATTCATGTTTATTATAACTTTCCATAATAGTTTTTTATGTTACAGTCATTTTTGACTAAAGAGGATGATCTAAAAGTGTTAGATAGTTGTTTCAATTGGTCATCCCTGTTTAAAGACGTGAATAAATTTTCTAAGTTCAAAAATAATTGAAAAAGGATAGGAAACATTTCCTATGTCGATAAAGTGTCATAAAGCCCTATTTTGATTGTTAAAATCTGTTATGTATGTGTGATTGAATTTACAAGCCCATTTGATTTTACATTTAGTAACACAAATATCCTATTGGTTATTGATTATATGTCCAACAGGTGGAAGCTAAAGCTAACAAAATTAATGATTTGAAAGTGGATGCATATTTTTTTCAAGTTTCAAATTTTCAATATTTTTGGGATACTAAAGGCTTCAATCAATGACTAAGGCACCAATTTTTGCCATGGATGGTGAAAGTGTTACTAATGAAGTACCATATCAATCAATCAAGTCTTTACATGTTATCATCCACAAATTAATGGTCAATATGAGGTGTGAAATATTGAAGTTAAGTTGATATTGGAGAAGATGAATCCTAACAAGAAGGATTAGATTTTAAGAATTGAAGATGTATTATGGGTGTTGATGCATGTCAAACGCATCACAAAATAAACCTAACTCTGTAAAACTAATTTTATAGTAGTGGTGAGTAGGGATCATATCCAAAGAGGGTACATGTAAAGCTTTTTTATTGAGAAGAATTGATGTTTAGGATATGCGAGGGTTTTGGTTTTATGTAATTAAGAAAACAAGGTAAAATTAAACTAATGAAAGCAAATTAAAGAAAAAAACAAAAAGTGATAAAAATGATGAATGAATTTGGAATCTAGTTCTTGGTTTAATCTCGGCCTACACACGAATAAGCATACTTCATTGTCTTATTATTCTCATACCTCTCCTAGAAACTATTAATCGTACTTAACAATAAACTCTATTAATCCCAGTTTTTCCTTAGGTCATGTCTAACTAAAATAAGCTCTTTTCTATCAAATGTTCTTATAAGGTAGAGCTTTGATATTGTATTCTATTAGACTTGCCAATGATTTTTTTGAATTTTCTACATTTCTAGATCAATATCGACCCTTTTAAATGATATCTACCTCTAGAATCACCTTTGTAAGTATTCTCTCGTTATTTGGCCTCCGCTCATATTTTTCATTGTAATTTTTAGGGATTTTGCGAGACACACAGTCTAATACATTACCATGTACTAGATTATATATAACTCAAAATCTTCATAATTCACAATTTTGCATAGGCTGAGAGACTTTCACGGCTATAGACATAGCTGCATATCCCTTAATTGCTTTAAATCCTCATTTTATGCCATGTTTTAATCTAAATTCTTCTTCTTTTGGTTCATCAAGGTAATTATAACCTATAAATGCACTTAGAGCAAATTAAGTACATAATATACAATAAAAGTATAAAATATCAAACAAAATACACCAAATATGGATGTATAAATATGGTCAAATATGCATCTATTAAATATCCCCACACTTAAGCTTTTGCTTGTCCTCAAGTAAACCATAATCAAAATTATAAATTTTACAATATATATCCATCGTTAATCTCATCTTGTCCATTCATATTATAAATCTTTAGGGTATATTGAATCAAATTAACTTACAATTAGAGTCAAGTTATCATAAAATTATCTTCCTAAGTTAATATTAATAGTAATCACATTGAAATCAAAAGCATAAACCTTTACACCCTCACCAAGATTTTACTCAGTGAACTCAAGTGTTTAGAGTGAAAAGTATCAAATTATCAAATCAATGCATAGTAGAACTCTTACCACAGGCTTGCAATATTATCACATCTCCACCACTTATATATAAACTAGAAAAAAACAAAAAGGTCTTTACAAGGCTAATGGGGCTTACGTAAGATGTGATTGGGTTTATAAAAAGGGTTGAATTGAAAGAAATTTACAAAGGAGAAATTACAAGAAGTTGTTTACAAATACACAGGTCCTTTTATTGCAACTCCAATGGTACTATATACTTATTCAAAAAAAATTCTATGCTTGTTTCTTTCTATTTTAGATCAATCAAAACATAATCTCAAGCATTCAATACCATAAGCAAAAAAATAATGAACCTTTCAAGATTTTTCAAGTTTCAAACAAAAACATAATGCAAATAACCTTTGTGGTTAAAAGCAATAAAAAAGCTTCAAAGAAAAATAAGATTAAGGTTAATAATTACGTTATAATTAATGAAAAAGGCTAGGACTCAACTTTGTTATTCCTAAAGATAAATTTAAGAGTAAAGTAATTATCAAAGAATTAGGCTAAAATAAATTTTGAATCTAAGTGACTCTATCAGTTCAATGCTTCTAATTTAACAAATAAGGTCTCAATATATTTAATGAAAGCAAGTTTTATAATCAGTATCACCTCTTTTGAATAATCTCTATGTCTCGAATTGCCTCTATAAGTCTGCTATTTTAATTTGCCATAGTAATTTTTAAGGTTTCCACTCTATAAACGATCTAATATGTGATCGTGTATTGGACTGTGTATAACCTAAAATCTCCTGAATTTGTGATTGTGCACGTACTAAGAGACTTATATGGCCATAGAAATGGCTGCATATCCCTTAATTGCTTCAAATCTTCATTTTGTACCATGTTTTCATCCAAATTCTTCTCCCTTTGGTTGATGAAGGAAATTATAACCTATAAATGTACTTGGAGAAAATTAAGTACCAAATATACAATAAAAGTATAAAATATCAAGCAACATACATCAAATATGGGTGTATAAATATAATCAAATATGAATCTATCAATGGGAACTAGTTTTATGTTATTCTCTTCAAATCCTCCAATTTTTTTATAGTTCCAAGCTTGAATTGATCTCTAATGCCTTTTAGAAAGTTGTTATCTATCATTTGTTTTTAAATGACTTTTATTTCTCCTTGATCAAACAAGTATGGAGAATGTCACACCCAAATTGATAAATTTATCTCTAACTTAACTAAAATCCACTCCTTCTTCATTAAAGAGATAAAATAAGACTTAAAATAAAACATGATTCATATAAGTACCATATCGTATTGAGGTCATCAAATCATAAGCTAAATGCTCTTAAAATCATGCTAAAAACATAAGAGTTATCATCACTTATCAATTTTCCCAACACTTAACTATTTTTTTGTCATCAATTTTCCTAACAGTTAACTATTTTTTTGTCCTTATGCAGATCATTCTTATCAGTCTTAATTAATATAGGTGGAAAATCTAGGAAAGATTTCACAAATCAGTCAAATTAATAAAATTCTTCATTATACATCTAATTGTGAAGTTTATCAAATTATTAGACATTTAACTAACTGTTAATCCCTTGATAATTTAAGATTCTTTGGGTTTATCTAATTTTAATAATATAGATTTTTGCCAGGTGAAATCTAATCTCTATTATAGGCTTTTAGGTAATATTACCTTTATAGCTTGTCGAACTTCATCAAGTCTCATCTTACGTAAAATAACCATTATCTAGTTTTGAAAGAACATTAAAATATATTTTAATTAGTGAGTTTGAAAATTCTTAAAACAAACCAAAATATTGCTAAAGATTCTAAAGACTACTAAATTCGGCAAAAAAAAACCTAAATTTTGAGTTGCCTTATAACAAACACTTCTTTATAATTATTTTAACAAGACTTCTTACTTAACTCATTTACTCATCTTGGATCTAGAATTAAAGGCTTGATTTAAATCTTCTTGCTAAATAAAAGCTCTTTAGTATTCACTCGTATCATATGTTCCATTGTAATTAGATTTTCCATCTCTCCTTCTTTTCCTTGTATGACACAAGTCTCCAGTGGGTCTTTTGTGATAACTTCCTGCATGGTAAGAGAAATATTAGTATCAATCACATCTATAGATTAACTAGTATCATCTTTGTTGAGGAAATTTTTCATGGCTTTGGATATCTCAAAAACTACTTTCTCATCCCTACCCTTTATATTAACTTTTTATTATGCACATTTATTATAGCCTTAGAAGTAGCAAAGAAAGATCATCAAAAGATCAAAGGGAATCTTTACATCATCCTCGATACGTAAAAATAAAACATCAATTGGAAAAATAAATTTATCAAACTTAACCAAAATATCTTCTACAGTGCCCTAAGATATTTTATTTAATTGTATGTAAATTGAATTCTCATCCTAAATGGTTTAATTTCACTCAATCCTAAGTCCATTAATTCTCTTCCAATTAATAAACTACAAATTTTACAAGGAATAGTGAAATTCCCTGGATCTTTAATATTGTAGGGTAGGTTATTTTATAGGATAGATGAGCACTCTTCTTTTAAAGTCACCATAATAATTCTTTAACTATATTCTTATTAGAAAGGATATTGTTTAAGTACTTGACATACTTTGGCATCTAAAAAAGGCTTTCAAAAAGGATATATTAATATGTAATTACTTAGGAAACTTTAAAATGTTAATAAAGTTACCTTCCTTTATATCTATCTCAAGCCTACTTGGGTATGGAATCTTCAATTTTCACTCTTTGACCACTTCCTTTTTTGTCTCATCCTCCTTCTCCTTCTTCTTCTCTCACTACAAGAAAACCATACATTAGTGATGGAAAATTATCGGCAAAAACAATTCCATAGCTAATTACAGATGAAAAATAAATATCCATCGGTAAATCTATCGTGAAAATTTTCATTTTGCGACAAACAAAATTGTTGTAAGTATAGGTGGAGGGAAAACATTTACGCACATTTATCGACAGAATATAGTGACGGAAACTCCATAACCATCGATAAATTAGGTGGGAACTCTTCCCTTAAATAAATAGCATCGACATTTTGCCTACAGATATTGTTTCCATCGGTTTATTACCAATAGTAATTTGTTCTGTCGATAAATTCAAATTAATCATTTAAAAAAACCAAAAATGATGTCGTTTGGTTTAATACCAAATGACATTGTTCTGATATGGAGGTTAAAGGACCCCCGAACCTTCCTTCTTCCTTTCTTCCTCTGGTTCTTCCCTCCTCATTGTGCGTCTACTGTCATTGCCGCTCCTCTACTCGGCACCGTCTTCATCTCCTCTGGTCACTATCGCCGTCTACATCTCCTCTCATACGTCTTCTCTCCATCTACATCTCTTTTGGTATGTCTCATGCATCTCCTCTTCGGTATATATGCAATATTTCTGTAATGACAAGATTAGGGTATATATGTTTATTGGGTTAGCTGAATTAGGTGTATATGGAATATTTTCGTAATAGAAGGATACCTAATCCTTTAGTTTTAGTAGCTAAATTGGGTGTATATGCAA
>JANZXP010049977.1:0-11632 GCA_027576715.1 Erythroxylum flavicans | reverse complement strand
TATAATTAATTAAAATATTATTAATAATTAATTAACTACAATATAATTAATTAAAATATAATTCATTCATTAATTAACATATTGTAATTAATTAATTAATTACAATATAATAAATTACAATATAATTAATTAAAATATTATTATTAATTAAAATATAATTAATTAATTAGCTACAATATAGTTAATTAAAAATTAATTAATTAATTGATTATAATATATTTTTATTTTTTAATATTTTTTACAAATCAGTGTCAATGGTAATCTTTCATTTCTCTTAACCATCTATTATAATTATAATGATAATTTTTATTTTTATTTTTCACTATATCTATTTTTATTTTTATTATTATTCTCTGGTACGAACCACTCGGCTCTTTAGAGACGAATATCTGCCGAGGCCCTTTGGATAGCCTTGGAGAGGTAGGCTACGCACGGATGCATCATTTACTCGCATACATAGTTCATTTTACTCCAGCTACTCTGCCGTTTTGTGGTTTGGCTTTCACCATTTTAAGCCCCAGTTATCTTGTGTTGCTGGCAAGTGCGTTGACGTCGTTTAAGCCCCAGTTATTTTGTGTTCGTAACTTCTCCGTCGTTTTGGGGTTTATCCTCTGCCTTTTGGCTATCACCTTTTCGTCTGTGCTTCTCGTCTTGGCCCTATGTCATTTTATCCTGCATTTTGCCCAACGTTTTGTGCTTTTCTCATTATCGTTTCGATATGTGACTTTTTTGTAAATGTTCTCTACACAGGGTTTTGATTTTCCTTTTGAGTATTGCACTTGTTGATACCCTAAAGTAATTTGGTCTATTTAGCTCAAAAGTGAAAGAGACTCGAATATGAAAATTTCCTAAACTTATTTGGGCAGAGAATTCATGCTTATAAAAATCAGATGAGAAGTTTAGGATTCAATAAAACACACTTAATACATAATTGACATATGCTTTTTTTTTAAATAGTGCAAAATGACAATTAGTTAATCTACAGGTACATGGCCTAGAAGTTAGGAAGTTACTTGAAATGAATGTGAAATTTTGAGAAAATAGCGAAAGATAGCTAACAAATACATGATGAAGTATGCTAAAAGTTAAGCAGTTTCAAAGGTAGAATTTTTTTTTGTTTTTTTAGTTAGCTCATGAGGTGTCCTAGGAGGGTCCTAATTATAGGAATGCATCTTTAAGTTATCCACACACAAATTAATCACCGCTCGCATCGAGTCAGCCGTAAAAGGTAAAGTGTTGGCCAAACAGATTTTTCCATTCTCAAAGCTCGAACTTGAGATCTCTGGTGAAGGGATGAGAGTACAGTGGCAAGCAGATAGCTAAAATATAGGAAAGTAGATGGTTATAGTACAAAACTACCTGAGGGAAAGGACACTCGATAATCAACACACTCAATAGAGTACAAAACAGAACCTCAAGACAATTTTTTAGACAAGAGAATATCCAGACTATCGTAACACAACAAAAATCACTCTTTAAAGAGATCAATAAACCCTTCTCAAATGCATTTTGCAATTTCTAGATTTGTTTACTTTGTTATATCGAATTCTCTTATATAGTTTTTGATTCCCTTTGTCAACAATAAATTGTTTTCTTCATTTCAATATATCTTAGCATTTTGGCAGTTTAGAACTCCATTGTCTAAGCTTTTTGAAGCTTAGTTTTATCTTCGATAGAATTCAAGTATTACTTCTAGTAGAATTCCTCCCTGACATGCCCCCATTCTAGATTAACACCAAATAATTTGGCACACTTAGTAAGACCACTATGCCAAGGTGTGATAGAAAAAAATCCCTTTGCCTCTAGCTTTGGAAAAAGAAGTTGAATGAAGGCTTTGTATCTCAAATAGTAGAAAATCTTAAGAAGGCAACCTTGTCTTCAGCTAACTTCCCTGTAGTCAAGAACCTAAAATTGCCCCAATGAAATAATATTTTTTGCATAAATGAAGTTTTAGAGTTAAAGTTTAACATGACCTCCATGGCTGATGCAATCAAAGTCTTAATAAAAAAGGTTGACAGACTACCTACCGGGAAAATCGCTGAAGGACTTGGGGAGCATCCTGCTCCTAATGCAATGGAAATTGAAGAATGCAATTGCCTTCTAGCCACTGCCTCTGTAGATAAAAGATATCTCCCTCTACACATGAGAGAAGATATCTAATGGCCGATATATAATCAAGCCCTAAATTCTTGGGAGACAAAGACTTGGTGGGAAGACTGAAAATAATGGACCAAAATAGGATTTGGGAGGTAACATTGTAGCTATAAACCATAATCACATTATTCACCTACCACAAATGAGATTACAAATTTATATGGAAGTATTTAAAGAAGTAGTTTAAGAATTGTACGAGCCTGGTTTAAGACAAATTGTGACAGGTCCCTACCTAAAAACGACTAGGTGACTTGCCCGACACTCTACGGTGGCTCGTTAGTTGATATCTGATCCAACTTAAAAGTTCCTATGGAGCTAAGCTTACTGCTCTTTTTATCGAAAAGTTTTAATTCAACATAAAAGGATATAAGTAGTGGAGTTTTTAAAACCATCTTATTAAAAATTTTGGTTGCATAATGATTGTATTTTGACATTCCGAAAATTTTCAAAATCCCTGTAAAAGTTCAAAACATTTCTATAATCACATCAAAATCTCCATTGCAAATTTTGAACTTCAGGTCCACTCACAAGCAATCTCAATAATCACTTCAATAAACTTTGAAAAGCTAAAACATATTCAAGCATTTCATTAAAAAACCTTTATGTACATGCCTTCTTTATACAAAATACATTCCAAAACATGTTCATTGATATGTAGTAATTCTTAAAAGCATTTACAAGGCCAAAATGCTCACATAATAGCACGCCATAAAGCGAGCTACTCGAGAGGTGAAGTCCTTGCTGCTGAAGCCCTTGAGCGTGTACCTGGGGGGATTTATTCTGAAAAAAGAAAGAATAATTTGAACTAAACGAGCTTAATGAGTGTTAACATTTCTATGTAAACCATATTTAACAATTTAAACCTCCCTAAAACAAATTCATTTTATTTCCTTTGATACAATTCAATATAAAATATTTATACTTTCAAAAAATCAATTTTCAAGTTACTAATAAAGTAAATTGTGGCAGCATCATTATTATCATGAACTTTCTTATATGATATAATCCAACACTAACTTCTTTGCTATATGGTACTATTAGGCATAAAGTCATGGAGCCTGTTCTGCCTGACTTACCCACGACTGGTTAATTACTAGTTATGGAGTTGGTTCTATATCGCTTACTCACACTAGGTTAACTGCTATATATTGGTAGTTATGAAGCTAGTTCTGCATCATTTACCTGTAATTGCTTAAACATTAGTTACGGAGCTAGTTCTACATCGCTTACTCATACTAGGTTAATCGTTATATATCAATAATTACGAAGTTGGCATCGCTTACCCGTAACTAGTTAACCACTAGTTACAGAGCTGGTTCTATATTGCTTACTGACATTAGGTTAGCCACTATATACCAGTATAACAACATGTGCAAATCCAAACGGTGTACCATAGGCTAAAACTCTTTTCCTTTTTCTCAACCAATAACCTAATTTCAATGTAATTTCAAATTGTATGAAATTTAACTTTCAAAATTCAATTCATATATTGTTAAAATATACACTTATAATAGTAATATTCATTTGTAATGTATCATTCAAATAGAACTCATAATCATACAATATAAAGTCACATATCATCAATTCTTTTGCAAAGAATTTATTCATATAAAACAATTAAAATACACTCACTGTTTTGCAAACTTATTGTTGAGCACACTCACCTGTTCGGTGTCTCTCTTTTACCTACAGAACTATATATTCAGTTTAACCAAATTCAAGATTATTATTTAATCACGTAACATATACGCTAATTGTGCTTCCGTTACTTATTGACAGGTTAGACACTTAAAAATGAATTATGCTATTTCCTTCTTCACCCCTCTCCACCAATAGTGTTCTTTAAGAGTGTGGTACATTTTTGTTCTACCTAGATGCATATCATAAGCTGAGGAGTGAGCTTCCTCTAAGGTCTCTAAACATAATCGTTGCCCCATCATCACTATATCATCTTCCTTGATTATAAGATTTATTCTCTACCCAATCTCAGCTTTGGTCTTCAACTTCATGAACTGTGGATCTCGTTTTTATCCCTCTCTAATCTGATTCACCAAAATGGGGTGAACATGAAAGGTAGCAATTAATGCCCCTAAGTTTTCCATATCCAATCTTACTGATAGAGACCTTATTTCCACTAGAAGTAGAGGATATATCATCTTCAGTTGTGCTATTGAATTGGTAAGTTCTTACTTAAGGCATCAACCACTACATTGGCTTTCTCAGTTCGTACAATCATAATCTTTTATTAACTCCAATCATCTCCTCTGCCTCATGTTTAGTTCCTTTTGAGTGAACAAATATTGTAGACTCTTGTGATCTATGAAAATCTACAGGGAACACCATACAAGTAATACATCCAAGTTCTCAATGTAAAAATCATTGTTGCTAACTCTAGATCATGTGTAGGGTAGTTCTACTCATGCTTCTCTAGTTTCCTAGAAGCATAGGCTACAACCTTATCATTCTGCATGAGTACATACCCTAACCCTTATCTCGAGGCATCACTATACACTATAAATCTATCAATCCCCATCTGTAATATGAGTGTCGTCAACCTTCTTTTCAATTCATCAAAACTTCGTTGACGAATATCTGACCACTCAAACTTCTCTTTTCACGTCAACTTAGTCAATGGGGTTGCTATTCTCGAAAACCTTTAACAAATTTCCTATAATAGCCTACCAATCCAAGGAAACTCCTGACTTCTGTCACAGTAGTTAGAGTTCTTTAATTAATAACAGCTTTAATCTTTTAAGGATCTACACTAAGTCCCTTAGCTAAGATGACATGACCCAAAAACACAACCTTGTCAAGCCAAAACTAGCACTTACTGAGTTTAGCTTACAAATGGTGATTTTGTAGGTCTGTAATACTATCCGAAGGTGTTCTGCATGTTCCTTATGACTGCCTAAGTACACCAATATGTCATCAATAAAAACGATCATAAAATTATCTAAGTACTCTTAAAACACCCTATTCATCAAATCTATAAAAATAGCTGGGCATTCGTTAATTTGAAGGTCATAACTAAGAATTCATAATGCCCATACCTAGCTAGTCATGAAGGTAGTTTTTGGAATATCCTTACTGCGAACTATCAACTGATAATAACTTGTCTTAGATCAATCTTCGAATACACCTTAGATCCTTATGGTTGATAGAATAAATCATCAATCGTCAGAAGCAAGTATTGGTTGCGAATTGTCACTATATTTAGCTGTCTATAGTGAATGCATAACCTTAAACTTCCATCCTTGTTTTTAGCGAATAGGACTAGATCCCCCTAAAGAGAAGTGTTTTAGATCTCACAAAATCCTTATCTAACAACTCCTCCATTTGCACTTTCAATTTCTTTAACTCCGTTGGAGACATTTTGTATAGAGTAATTGAAGTCGGTTTGGTTTTTAGAGGTAATTCTATCTCAAACTCTATTACCCTACCTAGGGGTAATCTTGAAAGATCTGGGGGAAACATAGGAAACTCTTTAACCACCGGAATATCTCTTAATTGAACCTCATCATTACCCTATTCAATCATGTAAGCTAGATGTCCTTACCATCCTTTAAGAAGCATTCTACTAGCTACCGTGGTGGTCATTATACTACTGGGAAGAACTTTTCATACCCTATGAAATATCACCTTTGGTTTCCCTAATTGACTCAACCTTACCTCTTTTTAAAACAATCCACCACCTCTCAATGTGTGGATAACTAGTCCATTCTGAGAATGACATTAAAATCTTGAATATCCAATATAGTCAGGCTTACCAAAAACTCCGGACCCTTAATCAGTATTCTACTATATACAAGCACTCTTACAATGAATAGTGAGTTTCCAGCTAGGATGGAAACTACTATCCCAAAATGTAATAACTAAAGCTCAACATTCAGTTTTACATAAAAATTCAGGCATAAAAGAATGTGTAGCAATGGGATCTACTAAAGCATATGGCTTATAATCAATACAGAAATCATATCGATGACTGCATCTAGTGTGGCATCGACCTCCTACTGAAAGACTACAAAAACTCAGGTCTATATATGAGGTCTACCTGCCTATCCTATAAGGGTTACTCCTCTACCCCGTGAACTTCTGCTAGATGTAGTGAAACTCAACCCTCTAGTCTAAGAACCCCAACCACCCTATCTGTAACCCCCTCTAACTTATGGAGGTGCTAAAGATCCAACCACCGACCTTTCTGCAGTGACTAATTATGAACAATCTATAATAAAGTGACCCTCATGACTATAGTGGAAACAACCCATCATATTCACTCAACACTCACCCATATGTCTTTTTCCACAAGTTGTACACTTTAGCACTGGGATCCTAGTGTCACGGGAGTCTCTAGGCCTAGTGGGTCACCTAAAAGATCCTAATTGGATTATCCCCCTCTAATAAACCTTTTTCCTATCTTGAACCTTAGGATGAACTAGCAGGTACACTGTGCTTGAGTTTTGATCTTGAACTCTGAGTGATTACTGTTACATTTCTCTCTACTTTTATTATAGCTTCAACTAATTCCCCATAATGTGTCTGTGAAGCCAAAGTCAGATGGATCTGTAATCTGGGGCTTAAGCTTGTAGTGAACCTCTTACACTTTTAATCTTCACTATCAGTAATAAACGAAACACTATTGACAAGTTCCAAAAATCTCTTTTCACAATTCATGATTGAAGTTAAACCCTGCTCTAGACTGAAGAACTCCTCTACCCTTGCATCCTTATAACTTTATGGGTAGAATCTATCTATGAACCCTCTCTGAAATTTTACCCAAGATACCCCATTTGAATGTCAACTCTCAATAGCCTCCCACCAATCCTTCACCTTGTCCTTTAAAGGAAGATGAAAAACTTAAATCTCTACTTATTTATGCATCCCATAACTCTATATATTTTCGTAACCTGATCTAACCATGTGAGTGCACTAATAGCCTATCGCTAACTTCCAAACTACACAGTAAATGGCGAGCTAGGGTCGAACCACAGAGAGATAGGATGAAAATGTTATTTCAAATGTTACAAAAAAAAAAAGAAAACAATACACCCTGAAATGATAAAACTAGATAGCTAAGATACAAAGAACGTAAACAAAAAGACAAACACAAAGCGAATTTGGGAAATACTAATAACAATGGTAAAGAAGTGGGTTGGAGATATCTTTGAGATTCTAGGATGTTCATTGATCCTTGAATCTAAATAAAAGATACTCTCATCATGGTGTTAGCCTATAGATTCGATTAAGCTCTCGAACCCTTAATTTCTCTAAAATTGGCAAAACTAATAAGCTCTAGAAATGCCCCCATCTCCATTATAACCTAGAATAGGCTCTCTAAGTTCAATAGAGAAATGCAATAGGTACTAAGAAAAAACTAACTTAGGCCACCTACTTATAAGCTCGGAAGGTGTAACTTAAAGGTATGGGATCCTAGATTAGTTAATTAAGTATCCTGACAAATTCAACTAACCTATTGCTACTTTCGGGATCACCATGGACCATTACATATCACACACTCATCCCTAGCCTTTGGATTAGAAAGTTACCTAAAGGGTGATCAAGCCTAAACAGTTCCTAATTCATGACATTTATCTTAAATCCCAACCAACCTAGACCTACAAGCGACTATTTAAGACAAATTCAACTCCATTCTCACAATTTCCATCCCTTCATCCTTATAATATCTCTAAACCCCTAAGTAGACAAGACACACATGTTCAAATTAAGCATAATAGACATTAAATAAACAAAACCCATACTTAATTAAATAAAAACAAGGCTGAAAATTATAAAAGAAGTGATAAAAACTGAAATTCAACACTGACTTAATAGAAATCAAAACTCTTTATGCTAGCAAATAACTAATCATAACCTAAATTACAAAATCTAAACTAATTGTATCAAAATAAAAATTCCAGCTCACATAACTTACATAAAAAACAAAATCAATTGATCATGAATTGAAGAACATGCATAAATCCTAACTATTAAGAACAAATTAATCAAAAGCATCACAAATAGGCAAAAACCCATAACAAACCATTAAATTTTCAAATAACCTATAAATTCAGATACGAAAAAGAGTATAAATAAGCTCAAACAACCAAGATTAAAGTTGGAAAATTGAAGGAATAAACATCCATTGATATAACATAAAGATTCCTTTCAAAATTCATAAAGTTCAACTGTAAAATCCATTAAACGTTCATTCTAACATTCCAAAACATGTACAACTATGATTAATACTAAGAAAGGTTTAAACTAATGGAATGAATATGAAACTAAAGCATTGAAACTGAAAGAGAATACTAAGCTTATGGAAAATAACAAAAACTTCTCTGCATGTTCCTCCTCTCTTTTTGAAGCTTTCAAAAAATGGCAGATTTTGAGAGCCCTTCTCTCTTCTTAGAGTTTTCCCAAAATTGGTAGATTGAAGACTCCCTTTGTAGGTCATTTCTTTTTCTTTTTATAGTATTTCCTATTTAGGGTATACCCTCAGGTTTTCCCGTGCCTAAAAAGTCCAAAAAATGCACAATCGTGGCCTTTAGTGCATAATCGTGGCCAGTTTATCTACTCTCTGTCATGATCGTGGCTGCAAATTTTCTGCTCTCTGTCATGATTGTGGCTAACTTTGCATGATTATGGCTCTATGCTCAAGCTTCTATCAGGATTGTGGCACTGGGTTATTTCCTAGGTCTTCTCTGATTCTTCTCCGAATGCTTTGATGTTTTCTCCTCCATAGATGACTCTCCAACTTTGTCAAACTTCTTCCTTTTAGCATATATTTGTGTTCAATCCTTTAATCTATATGTAAACACAAAATGAATACAAATTGAGTATTTAAACATAAAAATAGGATTAAAAAGACATTGAAATGCATAAGAAAATATAATATGAATCAATCCTATCAAATACCCCCATACTTGAACTGTTGCTTGCCCTCAAGCAGTTTAAAAATGACCAAGATATTCTGTCAATTTGTTTCAAAGAAAATTGAGTATATTGAATCCTTCAAACTTCGACAAACTCAAGTATTGAGCTGCTACATATATCATAATCTTTTCAATAATGCACTAAACAAAGTCAAAGGTAGACATCATTGATTAAAGTTAAAATAAAACTAAGATGGATTTTTCTCATGATGTTTACTCCCTTCACTAAACTGTTTAAGGTCAGTGTTTCACTCAATACTCCGTCTAAGAGACTACACTACCATAGGCTTGTAAATTCACCAATTCTCTACCATATAGATTACATGTTATGTTGCATCCCACTACCATATAGTACATACATGAACATCTAGAGGATATTCAAGTACATATCCTATGAACAATGGTATGCTGGATCAAACCTAATCTCTTAAATGGCATCATAAAGAAAATACAATACTTAAAATCCTCATCTCTTCATTGCATTGATAAAGGTTTACATAGAAGACGTTAAAACCAATATTTACAACCTTTATACACAAGTTTTACATGACATATGTAAACTACTTAAAAATAACTACAACTCCTCAAATGCCAGCTGATAGACCTTTGAGCCATATCTTTATCCAAAATGTTCTTCTAGAAGATCTTAGAAATCTATGTATCGTGTCTAGTACCTGAAAATATCAACGTTGAAATTTGGCTGAGTTTTGTGAACTCAATGAGCGAACCATCATTAATGATCTCACTCCAGGCAAACACATAAATATCATACAACCAACCAATTCACAACATTTTCCATCACAATAAGACATAATGAATGTCATACATGTCACATACATTCTTTCAAAACTTGTACAACCCAATCAATCACATTATCATGGCATATCACTTTAACATCATAACTTCAGAAAAGATTTCACACGCATATATTTCATAATCATAAATATACAAATGCAAATGCATATGAGACTCCAGATTTGTTATTATTTGTTGTGATTAAGCGCCTTTCAAATACAGATACAGATACTGGCCCATTGGGCTCAGTCAGATACAGAAATCACAGAGCAAAGGTCTACGTATAAAATTTTGAGCTTATAGCTCTTTTAGATTGGCTACTCTTATCACAACGCCTTTATCCAAACATGCATTTTATGAAATGCATCAAATAACAAAATATGTCATAAATAACATTAACGTATAATGCACGGACAGAATCTTATACTCATCGGACCTCAGTCCAGAATTCAACTTTCATTGAGTATTCATAAATTAGTTGCAAATAGATATCATTCAAATTTTAGATACAAATAGAACAATTCCAATACATTCCTGAATATCAAACTCCTCATACCTTTAAAGTCTGGAATTCATATATAGATCACAAACAGTTCAATAATTGGAAGTTAAATAGAATCAATCAATCAATCAATCCTAGGAAGATCATCTAGGTTGACTCACAAATGCTCCCTTAAGCTTATTATCTTGAAGTCCCGACAATGGCTAGAAGCACTCATATGACGTGCTCCTCTATATGCAATCATATACATTTATATGTCACTCATATGCATTTTCATAAGAATAATTAGTCATAAATACATTTATGAATGTATCATGTATCATGCATATTCAATAACAATTTCTCAGGTATGTTTCTTTAATACTCTTTATAAACAGTTTACAACACCTTCCAAACATTCTTCAATCCCTAATACTCTTTACTCACTTTAATCCCTTCATTCAACATCAATTAAATTCATTTAAGAGCTCATTTAAACCAACATGCCTCATATGGTAACATCTTTACTTGAATTAGGTTGTAAAACATCCAAAAAATCACCATTTGATAAAGCCTCTCGGGTTACGATCATGCAAGTGCATGATTGCATGATCGTAACTTTCCTTAATGCATGATCGCGACTTCCATCATTCTTCAGCAAAATCTGCACGATGCACGATCGCGACCTATTGTGTTTTCTTCCTTCTTTCTTACTATTGTTGACCTAGAAATAGATGTTTTTAGGCAACACTTTCTTCTAATAAAATATTCCTCTATATCTTAAATTTCTAATGACATCAAGTTCATACATTTTGGTTTAGTATCGTGCAAGTTATAATCAAATACTCTATACTATTCTCATACCTCGATAGAACACAATTCTCAATTTCAAGCCAAATTGCAAGACTCTTAAAGACAGATTTCAAATTCAATTCCTTCATAAAAAATGTAACCATATGTCTCTAGTTTATTCCAAATCATAATTCATCCAATTTAGATATTCATAGATTAACTTATGGCCAAAATATAGATGTATGTTCAGTAAAACATTGCATATAACATACTCCAGCACAATTCATTGTCAATGTTACTTATCTATCATTTCTCTATCCTTTCTTGTTGATGATTCAGTTATACCTCAATTTTAAGTTCAGTAATCTCTATACATAATTCACAAGTTCATGAATAATCACAACACAAAAACAGAACCTAATTTATACTTTGACATATCACATTTTCTGCACTTCACTAATCTTCATTTAACTTCAATTAT
>JANZXP010049886.1:0-11639 GCA_027576715.1 Erythroxylum flavicans | reverse complement strand
TGTCAGGACAATTCTAAGCACTCATAAACCATTCCAAATTACTATTCTACCCTTCCCATTAGTAATGGGATGTTACAAAACATTAACAAGTAGATTTTATTAAATCAATTATCGAATTATGCAGTCATACAAATCAATCACAATAGATCCAATAAACATTAATAAACAGATTTTATTAAATCAAAGATAAAAAACCTGAAGGTGAGTATAGAATATCTTAACATTCATAATCCTATCATCAAACTCCTATTCCTAATTTTATACAATAATAAAATGGAAAATAACAAGAAATACAATTTTAAACGAAGACGGGAGGTAGCAATGTCGGGAACTCCAAATTTGGGAAGTACGTCGATGTCGGCTTCTTCTGTACTTCTCTCTTCCTTCTTCTCTTTCTCAATCTCTTAACAATTCTCTCTAGGGTTTCTCTCTAAAGTGGCTAATACAAAAGCTCCTTCATCATCTTTGTCTTATTCTTTATATACCTTTTGTGTTCTGGGCAACCTTAGGGATTTTCCAGGGTCTGAAAGGTCTAAAAACTCCCTTGAAACTTGACGTTTGTTAGTGTCTAGGATGCAAGCCTTGATCTTGGGCCATATTTGAGCCTTTTGTCACGATGGGCCATACCTTGGACTTCTGTTACGTTTGTGGCATATGGGCAAACTCTAGTGCTTCTGTCAAGATCGTGGCTTGTCATGCCACGATTATGGGTCGTTGTTTTGGCTCGAGTGTCTTCAAAACTTCTTCTTTCTTTAATGTTGACCTTGAAACACTAACAAGCATACCAAAGTGCCTCAAAGACATAATAATTAAGCTCAAAGACTTGTACTAACCCATAAAAACACTTAAACACAATTAATTAACAAATTAACACAATTCTAACCTAAACATATACTAAACGATTAAGTTAACACCTAAATACTTATCAAACTAAGCTTTAAAACATGATGCAATTCACACTTATCAACATTCCCACACTTAAATGTTTGCTTGTCCTCAAGCAAACAAAACAACAAACACATAAAAAATATTCACACAGCACACAATGCAATAATGATATAATGGCTTCAACTTTATGAAATAAACTTAATTTTAAATATAATCATTCAAGTCATTTCAAATCATTAACATGCAAAATCTACATCTTGGGGATTTGAAATACATATACATATTAATCTAGACTCAAGTATTAAATTGTTTACCCTTTTCAATTGCACACATATATTAATAATTCTTTAGTCCTTTAAACTCTGTAACTACACCTAAGTATGTTTTCATGAAAAGTCAAACTATTACAAGTTCGGTAGATTTTTTTTCAAAAACATACATTTTTAATTTATTTTTTGTGAATATGGGCATAGTATTTTTATGCGGAGGCAAACATTAGTAATGAATGTCGATCTGGTTACTCAAGTAAGTCATGTTTTTTATAAGCTGCTTAGTTGGAACGACATTATAGTCTTTTTACTCGAAGGCACACATTTGTGATGGGTGTCAATCCAATCACTCAGCTATATCACATTCTCAACTAGCTACTAGCTCTATTCATAACCTGAAGGTCAGCAGAATAGTTATTTTTAAAAATAATAAACATGTTTTTTATTTTTTATTTATTGCCTATCTTATTGCTTTAGCTACTTGTTTTTATGAAAAATACTATCAAAGTTACTTAAGTTGAAAGACCTTAAATTATGAATGAATACGACAATTTAGAGGGTGACAAACTAACACTAAATCCTAATTAAGCTGCATATTTAACCAAGGACTCCAATTCACTAATTTTACGAGCTAATGATTCTTCACAACGTACCAAAGACTGCAATTCACTAATTTTACAAGCTAATGATTCTTCACAGCTTAATAGACTATGTTCAAAATTAGATCAGTTCCAATCCATCTAAGCCATTAACACATTCACACAATTCACAAAATGCAACCTAACAACTATCATACAATATGCAAAACCACATTTAAAGCAAAACATATAATCCACCTCACACTTCAACAACACATTGTCCTTAATGTGAGAAGGGGACAAACAAACACATAAGGAAAGGAGAAACATAAATTAAAGTAAAACAGAAAACAAAAATAAAAAAAGAAAACTAAACTTAAAATGAAAGGGGGTTAAAACAAAGCCTCATGGTGCTGGAGGTGGGGATGGTGTTCGAGATTGAACACGTTGAGCCTCAAAATAACGATGTATACAACGTATGTCCTAGCTCTAAAATCATTGAGTTTGGGTCATCTCCTTCATCCTTCTGGAGTTCTCTATAACTGTATATGTAATTACCTTTGTGTTTATAAAGATTATATCCAGTACTTTCATCCAGCTCAGTTCTTCTGTTGCTTTTTTTTCCTTCGATTCCTTACTAACTGAATCCTCTTTTTGTTATTATTGAGCACTTGAACTCGCTTGATCAATCCTACCCTTGATGTGTGTCTTGGCACTAATATCCTAAAGTTCCATATTATGGGATTTCAGGATTTCAACTCGCCATAGATGATGATGGTTTATGAATTTAGGGTGGTAGACTGTGAGTCTGCTCAATTCCATAGCTATTAGCTATAGCAGAAACCAAGTAGCCCATTCCTAAGTTATTGCTCCTCTTCTTTCAAGAATTAATAATTATGTTAAAGATGTGGGTGGTTGGGCAAACTGGGATGCTATGATCCATGCACCACAACATGAAAAGTTCTTTCGTCGAACACTTGTTGGTTTTTGTTTTGTCAAACATGGTTTGACATATGAATTTGTGCATCAACAAGTGTCCGTGGCTCCTAATGATGTTGTTGTGTGTGTTCTTAGCCTCAAAACACTCTAGCCTAGTTAGTTCAGTCCAGTAAGGTTGACACAGAAATCATCGTGTTGATCCACTATGGATGACTCGGGGAAACCACAAATTTCATACAAAGTTTCATAATCAAGCCCATAATGTTCTCCCTATAACCTAAACCATAATTACCTAGGTTTGTTGGATTCATACTAAAGGGATGTAAAAAATTACAAGGTAAGTTCTTTGATGACTGGAAATTGAAATTGAATGAACTGACCCTATTGAATTTTCTCTGCTAAACTTTCGACCTTGTCTCGCAATTCTAATCTATCTAAAGTTTCAAAATGAAAATATTTTGGAACCATAATTTGTTTATTGCGAAGAGAATGAACGAAACCTTTGTCATTAGAGAAGATCGAGAAAGGTGCTCCATAATTGGCTGACCTGTTTCTTTTCCCTCGTCCCGAGATATAGTTTTGCCCGTTGATTGATCACACTTTATTGTTTGCTTAATGCAAGACATACTGGCTTGCAAGTCGATAGAAGTTGGAAGAAACTGAAAGTTTAAAATTTGCGTAGAGAGAAGTGAAGCTGTTTAGAGGTTTAAAGTTTAGAGAGATAAAGTAAAAATGAAAGTGAATGAAAAAGTGAAGTTAAAAATGAATATATAGGTTACTAAAGGGTAAACTGGTAATATTTTATAATAACAGTCGTACATCCCTCTTTTTTTACCCTGCAATAGGACACGATCATGGCCTATGCAATTTTTCACCAATTTTTAATTATTTTATTTTTTCTCTTTTGTCCTTCTCCACTTTCTAAAATCACTTAGTAACTCTTTATGGCCCTTTCACCTCACTTTGCGTACTTCATTGATCATCAAATTCATGTCGAATTCATATGCCTTTCCGATTTTAATTGGAAACGAAATAATCCTAACCGTAGAATTCAAACTTTCCAAAAAACAATCAAAGGAAATAAAATTCCATAGGTTGCCTCCCATACAGTGCATCTTTTAACGTCAGTAGCTCGATGCTCTTTTCATTCATGGTGGTTCAAATGAATGGTGCAATGGTAGTGCAACCATTAATCTCACAATTTGCACATGAGCTACCTACTCTGGATTCCACCTTCCTTATGATTCTCCTTCCTTCACTTTCTTTTACGCAATCGTTTCTTTTTGAATGCATTCCCAGGATCCTTAATATCTTCCCAGTGTCCTCGAGGTTTAGTTTCCTTGATATTAGTTGGAGGTAAAAGAGAACTATTGTCTTTCTTTGACATTTTGAAGGTTATTTGCTACTTTCCTACCCTCAGACTTAGTTCACCCTATCAACGTCAATTATTGAGGGAGCATTGGCTAGGAACGGTCGTCCAAGGACTATAGGGGTTTCCACATCTTATCTAATATCAAATATATAAAATTTTGTGGGAAAGGTAAATTTATCAATTTGTACTTGCAAATCCTTAATAATACCCTTCAGTTGATGAACTGTTCTATCGGTTATCTTTACTAACATCCTTATGGGTTCTAACTCTCCTAAGCCTAACTTTTGACTAATGGTATGGGGCATCATATTGATACTTGCTCACAAATCTACGAATGCC
Organism: Erythroxylum flavicans; assembly: GCA_027576715.1. Classification (NCBI taxonomy): domain Eukaryota; kingdom Viridiplantae; phylum Streptophyta; class Magnoliopsida; order Malpighiales; family Erythroxylaceae; genus Erythroxylum; species Erythroxylum flavicans. The sequence goes on along the minus strand of JANZXP010049886.1, from coordinate 7,254 downwards.
CTATTTATATTGAATCCATTGATACTGCAAGGAATGTAAAAATACCATGAGTCCTCTTTCTTCTACGTTATGTTAGGGTTTTCTTCTGCTATGTGCTCCTTAACCTTCTTTACTTATTCCTTTAGTGTGAACCTCGTTTATAGTTGTTTTGTAATGTCCTCAACATTGTTTGATTTAACTTCGTTAAAATTCCTTATTGACCTACTTGAAATTGACTTCTGCTGAGCTAGAATAGGGTATGGAATTTAAGGTCGAGGTTCTGTGATTGGCTCAATTACGAGCTCACTTGGAAGGAATTTTATAATTACTTGTCCTTTTCCTTTATCTACATCTTCCTTTGCATGTTCAAATTCCTTTTCCTCGATCAGAGTGATGGCCATAATGTGTTCCTTTGGGTTAGACTTGGTATTACTTGGAATGGTTCCCGCATTCTGAGTAGATATTGCCTCTCCTAGTTGACCTACTTTGACTTCCAAATTGTGTATTAAAAAGGCTTAGTTCTTGGTGACTTTTTTTAATTTGCTTTCAAGCCTCCTGTATGCATCCTCCATACCTCCAATTTTATCTAAAATCTTATCCAACTTGGATTCCATTAAGCTTGGTTTATCTTATTGGAAGCCTAATTGTCTTTGAGGTCTACACTATCCTCCAGCGTTATTCGTTTAGGAAAAGTTAGGGTGATTCTTCCACCTAAGGTTATAGGTGTTAGAGTAGGGATTGTTGCCCCCTACTCGTCCATATTGAGCTCCTATATAATTCACTTACTTTGGATCGCTTTCCTTCATTACGAAATAGTCCACCATATTATGGTCCATTTGTCCACAGAGTTCACACTTAAGTTACACGACCTTCACCAGAGCTGAGGACAAAGCCTTTATGTTATTGAGCTATCGAGTCAAGTTATCAATTTTAACTTGCATTTCTATCATGTAATCAATAACTAAAATTCCTTTTTTCTCAAAAGATGGTAGTTTTTCCACTCCGCTTGTTCATCCACAAGTAGCTATTACTCACCATCTCCTCCATTAGCTCTTCCACTTCATCAACTGTCTTTCTCATTAGTGATCCTCCTGAAACTGCGTCAGTTGTGCCTCTCATATGTGGGGTTACTCCATTATAGAATGTTTGCGACAAGAATTCCTTTAGTAAGTTGTGGCGTGGGTATTTCTGTTGTAAATCCTTGTATCGTTGCCACAATTCGTAAATTGATTCCTCATCACTTTACTAAAAATTGGTAATTTCCTTAATGATCTTAGTGGTCATAGTTAGGAGAAAATATTTGTTTTAAAAAGGCACGAACTAGCTAATCCCACGTCGTGACATTGGCTGGGTTAAAGGAATGATATCAAGCCTTTGCTTAATCTCTAAGGGTAAAAGGGAAAAGCCTAATTCTAACCGCATCTTCTAACATTTGATGGTAATGAAAGGTATCACAGAGTTCAAGGAAGTTCACTATATGTATGATGGGATAGTCATTTGTTAGTCCATAAAATTGCATATTCTGTTGAAGCATATTTAGGAGGGTTAGTTTGATTTCAAATGATGCCGCTTGTATGGGTGGCCTAGCTACTCCTTAATTAGCTGCATTGAACCCGAGTCTCATGAAGTCTATAAGGGTCCATTATTGACATCCTTGATTTGCTTTGTGGTCTAAATTTTGTGGAAATTCCTCGGCCATTGTTGATTTCGCAATTTCTTCTTCTTTTTCACATCGAGCTTTCCTAATGATTTGTTCTAGTCAAGTGATGTCTAAATTTAAGGTTTCAGCTGTGCAACTCAAACCTCTCGTGACTCTTGTGTTTAAGCAAAACCACGATTTCAGAAGTAGAAAAGAAAGAACGTAAACAAAATTTAAAAACTAACTAAACACCTTAAACTCTAAAACTAAACTAATCGATGCCCTGACGACGGTGCAAAAAACTTGATCTTGATTTTCTGATGTGTTTAAGTTCTAATTAATAACATCAATAATACACAAGCAAATCGATCGTTTACGTAGTACCTAATATGTCAATCCCATGAGGAGGATAATCTAATCCTAAATTTAAGGCCAAAACAAACTAAAGCAAGAATTTAATTCAATCATGCAACTCAATTCCAAGAACCAATTAAGAAAATATTAACAAAGTAGTAGTTGCATCCACACTCAAGAATTAACCTAAGGAATTATCAATTGAGAGAAAGGGAAATTTTTACCTATCTTTAATGCTAACCTAATTGATTATGAATTATTGGATTATTTTTCCTAGACGCTCTTAGGGTTGATTACCCCCTCTTGAGTTATAACCATTAATCCTAAATTATAAACCCTAATCAGAATATAGAAATTTGCAATCTCTCAATTAACAATCTATCCAAATAATTAGATCTGAATTTGTCCAATAAACTATCCGGAATCTGTATGAGATCCTCTTCAAACAATTACCGATTTCCTTTAGAGTATGGAGTAGTACTTCAAGGCAATTGGCATTATAAATCATACCAAGATGATAGATAGTACTTCCATCTACCTAATAGACATAGCTATGGTGTGGTGGAGGCAAAGATACAATGATATTAAGAAGGCAACCTACACCATGAACAAAAAGGATGACTTTAAGAAGGATTTGAAGAAGTAGTTTTACCTTGAGAATATAGAGAAGGAAGCTCGAGCCAAATTAAGAAGACTCACACACTCAAAAAGAATTCGAGAATATGTCAGGGAATTTCAAGAGGTATTGTTGGAAATTCCTAATGATCTATACAAGAAGCAAGGGAAAGAAGGAGCTTAAAAGAGTGAAAAGTCAAATTAGGGTTTAAATAAGGGTCACAATGAAGATAAGGGTAGAGAGTGTCCCTGATTGAAATGCTACCTTTACGACGAACTCATCAAATTAGAGGCTGTCTGAAGAAGAGAAAGCTTGTTGCACTCGGTGATGAAACCTTAAAATCAGTTGAAGGAAGGTGTGGATCCTTAAAAGTCCTTCATGCCATCAATGCCTAAGTAGAGATGTCAAATGCTAAGAGGAAAGGGCAATTATTAGTAGATGTGAGGATTGGTGGATAAGGTACGAGAGCCTTGATGGATACCAGGGCTATGAACAATTTTATGAAGGAAGAAGAAGGCAAATGGTTGGGCTTCAAGAATACACCCATCAATAGTTGGATAAAGGCAGTGAACTCAGAGGCTAAAAGCATATGTGGCATGGTGAAGAACGTGGGGATCCATATCAGTGAGTGGCATGGTTTTGTAGATTTTTCTATTGTTTCCATAGATGATCTGTAGGTGGTGTTGGCATGGAATTTATAGATAAAGTGAAAGTTGTTTCAATCCCATTTGCAAACACCATGTGCATTATAGAAGAGAGAAATATGAACATGGTACCTTTGTCCCTAACGGTACCAACGAAGATTAAGACTTTCTCAACCATTGTTGAGAGTAATTATGCAACACAAACTAATCATTGTATGCTCAAAAATGGAAAGTGTACGTGTCGTAGCTTGTAGTTAGAAAGCGGATATCGATCCCACAGGGATTGATGTCCAGACACCACTTAATTCAGACAAAACTTTGTTGAAATTGATTCATGCAAATAATCTAGAAAGATAAATTAAAATTGAAAGACTAATAATAAACACTGAACAATACCAAAATACAGAAAATCGGAATTTAAGAATCTAAAGACTAGAGATTACTTTTTTCCTATGTTGTCTCCCTCTTATTTTATTAATCAAATTGTGTATTACCTAGGATTTTTGAATGTATTAATTACCCTCTCTAAAGGTATAATTAATGTCCCTAATCAAACTAAATGCAATCAATTGAACGATCTCTCAACCTATCAATGACTCCACCAATTTAACTAATTATCAAACTATCCTATGGGTGATTAATTGAATTTGCCAAGATCTCTCTTCTAACTAATCAATTGATGTAATGATTTACAAGTCTATAGGTTGCCAACTCTCATTTGTACAATCCTACTCAAATAATACATTCCTACTCAAATAATCTTACACACTCTCTCAATTTGTTGCAAGATAACAAATAACATCAACAATCATCAATGACACTTTCATTCAATTCAATAAAATAAGAGTTTTAACAAAATAGTTCAAAAGTCATCCCTAAAACTAAATCAGCCACTCATAGTCTCCATAACATCATCAACAAACAAATAACCTATCTTACAAAGATTAGAAGAAAGAAAAACACAGAAAATTGAATAAAAGAAACATCTTCTCTTCTTTACCAAAATTAGGAATTTTAGATGTTGATGTGTTATTTTCCCTAATCTTAATGATAATCCTTGACTTCAATCCTTCCTTAAGACTAAAAACTTGTGTTCTTCACTCAATGATGCTCTTTCTACATAAAGGTTTCATCCTCTCTTGATCATGGAGGCTTAATTCCCCTTTAATAGCTCAGAAACCCTAAGTCTAATGAAGCCCCACATAATGACTCGGATTATAATTCCCACTATCGTGGGAATTGGCAATAAAGAGTCTCCTAGTCTCTTCTCCTCTTATATCTCTAGCTCAATCTCCAAGTTGCTTATTTTTCCTTCATACATAAAAATAATCAATTCTTGCCCTAAATTAACATCAAACATAAAAGAACAACAATGGAAATCAAACTAAATGAAAACATACAAAATGTATCCTAAATTACAACATTAATCAATAATTATGCAAGAAACACATGCCAATTACTTAGAAAAATAGAGACTAATGCACAGCTATCAACACCCCCACATTTAAATCTTTTCTTGTCCTCAAGCAAAATAAATAAATCCACTCAATTATATCACTTCAGTTTTCAAAAAGGTCAAAGCATATAATCCTTAAAGTTAAGGCAACTCAAATATCAAGTTAATACATATAACATGACTACTTTTTCATTGGTGTACATAAGCAAACTCAACAATTCGCATCATCACTCAAAGATAAGTATAAATGCAAAATGAATCTTCCTCACAGTTTTCACTCATTTCTCTCAAGTGTTTGATGGTTAGTGTTCGCTTAAACTTTCAATAGGAAACTACAGTGCTAATACATCAATTCTCCTCTACAATGATTGCATGCATAAATAGAGCAAAAGGACTTATTTGGGGTTGTGATGTGGTAAGGGTTAAGGTGGGTACAAAGGGAAAAAGGTTGAAACAAGCATTCATAAAGAAAAAAGTAGATAAAACGGGATAACAAAATATAACTCTGAGATATACAAATATAACTAATATTCTGCACTTATTGATGCTACTCACTGTTTCTTCCTTTTTCTTTTCTTTTCAACCTTTTTCTTTTTTCTTTCTTTTTCTTCATACATGGAAGACCTATTAATATAATAGTTATATACAATGTAATCCATAGAAAAAATATACTCAAATCATCTTGGTAAAATTTTTACAATGATCCCAACTAATGTATTACTTAATACTCTACTAAGCTTATGAATGAGTAGGTTAATGAGGTTTAAAGTTTTAAAATTTTCAGGTATTTTCAAGAAATAAAAGGTTAAAGCTCAATGGGGGTAGCAAGGAATAATCAAAGGGTAGGTCATTTAAGCCAAGGGTAAAAACAAAAAGGGCCTTAATCATCTCTATTTAGCATGCATCCAGTAGACTCAAACCGATTCAAAGCAAGTTCTGAAGGTAATAACCTAAGGAAGTATCACTCAACAAAGAAATAGAATGACTTTGGAAGGAGTCATATGGCTCAATCCTCACATTGGATCAAGTGAAAACTCATTAGACATCCTCTCATGATATGCCTAAACATGCATCCTATTTAACAAAATGCAAACAGTGCAATTAAGAAAGTCATTGTCACCTCCCCATATTTAAAGATCACATTGTCCTCAATGTGACAAGCTAACCACCAAATAAGGGAAAATGACCTAAAAACAAACAAAAGAAATTGAAACAAACAAATGACGTCAAACCAAATAAAAAATGATAGCAAACTAAACAAAAGAAAATGACATGAAACTAAACAAAAAATGAAATGAAACCAAACAAAAGAAATAAAAAATTTTAAAAGTAAAAAGGTAAGAAAAGCTTATGGAGATGATGGTGGGGATGGTGTTGGCGAAGGAGCTTCAAAATTTTTCCTTCGACATAAATTGAGGAACCTCTTCTTCAGGCTACGCTTCTCCTTGTGGACTTGCCGCATTTGGGTGCCAAGCTCAATGATTTAGGATACCATTTGCTATTTGTTGGAAGCCATCTAGTTGAGGATTTGTTGAAATCGGTTGACCTCTGCTGATACACTCAGTTCCTCCTTTGCAACTTCTTCTTCTAACTGCAAGACTACTTAGGATATGGAGGGTCGAGAAGCGATTGTATTGGTGCCCCTCTTGTTCCTTATTGTAATACGCGTCTAAAGATTTCGGAGTTCTATAGGATGGGACTCCAAAATCTTAGAGTGTCTCAAATAAGATATGTCAAACATATCAAATGACGTTATGCTCTCATATCCCACATCAAGGTTATAAAACAGAGCTAAAGCAATAACAACATGAGACATGCCAAAATATGAACTCTTTTTATTTACAACACTCACTATTGATCGAAAAAATCTAAAAGGCATGTTAATTTTAATTTTTTGATCCATGCACCACAAAAAGAAAAGTTCTTTAGCCGAGCATTTGTTACTTTCAGTTTTATTAAACACAATTAAGTATATAAATTTGTGTAAAAGTAAATGCTCGGCACTAAGATTTAAAGAATTCGGTGCATTTCTAGCGTAAAAAATTTTTCCCCATTTAGAGATTTTCAATAATCATCCAAATAAAATTCAGCATGATCATCTAAAACTTTAGTGTTTGGAAAATCAAAAAGACCACGCATGATAGTATAATCCAATTTGTAAATAGTACCAAATAACTTAAAGCAGAAAACGTCTATTTTAGGATTATAATGGACTGTAGTGAAAAATTCTTTAGTCATCATAGGGTGAATAGGTACGTCACACCGAACAAACCTATTCCAACCTACGTTTGCAGCTAGTGGCTATTTTTTTTACCTCACTCCTGTAGTTTCTAACAATTCAAAATCAAAATAACTAGGAGTAACTAGTTCTTTATCCCTAAGGTCGCAAAAATGCGTACTTTCTTCTTTCGAATAAATTAGAAAGGGGGAACGATAATGTAACATCCCATTTCCATACATAGGGTTGAATTATAGAAACGGGTACACGAGAGATCAATCGGAGAAATTAGAAAAACACATCTCATGCTCATGCATTTGTGAACAGTGATTTTTGCACATGAAAAAT
>JANZXP010049835.1:0-11640 GCA_027576715.1 Erythroxylum flavicans | reverse complement strand
AGCTCAGATTCAGTTATCGAGGTTACCAAGCTTGATTCAATTGAGAGCTTTAAATGTGTAGTTGAATCTAGAGCAGAATGAAACATTGATAGCCATGCTAAAGTTGAGACCGGTGTTGTATGATATAATTAGAAGAGTTCAGAGTAAAGATCCTGAAATAGTGAAACTAATTGAGAAAATTAAGATAAATTCATATTCTGAATTTGAATTGAGAGATGAAACATTGTATTTAAAACAGAGGTTATGTGTGCCTAATGTGGATCAATTGAGAAAGGAAATCCTAGAGGAGGAGCATGTAACAGCATATACTATGCATCCTGGTACTACTAAGATGTATAATATGCTTAAGCAGCATTTCTGGTGGCTAGGGATGAAGAAGCAAGTAGCTGACTATGTAGTTAAGTGTTTAACTTGCCAGCAGATTAAATCTGAACATCGGGCTCCAGTTAGGAAGCTTCATTCGTTACCTATTCCAGAGTGGAAATGGGAACGAATCACAATAGATTTCATTATGGAATTTCCTAAAATTCCGAGGCAAAATGATCCTATATGGGTTATAGTAGACCGATTGACTAAGTCGGCCCATTTCTTACTAGTGAGAGAGAATAGCTCATTAGACTAGTTGGCACGGAGATATGTGAATGAGGTAGTGAGACTACATGGGATTCCAATGTCCATAATATCAAACAAGGATCCCAAATTTACTTTGAGGTTTTGGAAGAGTCTACAGTCAGTTATAGGTACAAAGTTAAATTTTAGTACTACATTTCATCTTCAAACAGATGGGTAGAGTGAGAGGACAATCAAGGCTATTAAGGATATGCTTAGAACCTGTGTATTGGAATTGCATGGAGCTTAGGATCAGTACATAACCTTGATTAAATTTGCATACAATAACCACTACCACAGAAACATTGGAATGGCACCTTATGTGGCATTGTATGGTTGAAAATGTTGATCACCTCTACATTGGGATGAGGAAGGTTTAAGAATGATAGAAGGCCTAGAATTGATACAAGATACTGTGGATAAGGTAAAAATGATCCGAAGTTGAATAAAAGCAACAAAAGATAGACAGAAGAGTTATGTAGCTCAACACAAAAAGGATACGGAATATAGTGTAGGAGATAAAGTATTTCTAAGAGTCTCACTTTGGCGAGGAGTGTTGAGATTTGGTAATAAGGGCAAATTGAGCCCTAGGTACATTAGTCCTTATGAGATTCTTGAAAGGATAGGACCATTGACGTACAGATTAGCCTTACTAAGTGAAATGTCTCAGATACACAATGTATTTCATGTGAGCATGCTTAAGAGGTATAAATCTAACCCAATGCATGTATTATCGACTTAAAAGATTAAAGTTACTAGTAATCTGAGTTATGTTGAGGAGTATCAAGATAGTGGGATATCAGACAAAACAATTAAGGAATCAGGTAATTCCATTGGTGAAAGTCCTGTGGAAAAATCACTCGAGTGAGGAAGTAACTTAGGAAATTGAAGAATATATAAGGAAGCAATATCCCCAAGTGTTTCACCAATCAGGTAAGAATTTCGAGGATCAAATTTCTTAAGGAGGGGAGAATTGTAACACCTCATTATCCCGTGAGTAGGGTTTAAACCATATGATACTATATATGAGAGATTATTGAGAATTTAAAAGTGCATTTTATGCATCATATGGCATTCACATATACGTGAATAATGTTCACGCTCATTAAAATAATTGTACATGCATTCATTGACATTTTCCAGGTATAAGTGATTTTTTATGTGATGAAAATGTGAATTAGGGATTAATTGTCTTGATAATTGAATTGGTGTGTAGTAAAATTGATTTAGTATTTTTGGAGACATTTTGGACATTTCACAAATTTCTGAGTAATTGAAGTATTTTGGACTAAGAAAAATATAAAAATAAGAGACAAATGGAAATGTGACAATTGGATTAGTAATTCATTGCAAATGGACTAATTATGGAGTGACAATGGACCCATTAATATGTGACATGAGGACCAATAGCTAAGGAACAAATGTAGCATAATTAGTGGACAAATGTAACACATGAATTGGAGACATGTGTCAAGACCTAAAAGGGACATCTAAGTCATGTTTTTGTAAGGAGATTTCTACAATTCTTTTAGCATGTTCATCACTAAAACACCAAAACTTTCTCCTTGCTCTCCATCATTGAAACACCTAGCTGGATATTTTTGTGTTATTGACTTACCCACGTTACTCCTTGCAAAGAAAACATTCCAATCCATATTTTGTTCGATTTTTCTCTATTCTTGGCTTTGTTTTATCAATCGAAGCCTCTCATTTGCTCTTCCCATTTCTGGAATTTTACTGAAGGATTTGAAGTGTAAATCAAGTAAGTTATGCTTTGAGTTTTATAATAGTGTAAATGACTTTTGATGACATTTTCATGTTTGAAAATGGACGCATGCGTGAATGGTGTAGCAAGATCAATGGATGCATGCATGAGTGGTGTAGGAAGAAGCAATTTCTGAGATATAAGTAAAGTGATGAAGGAGTTAAAATCAGTAGAAAATGTGCAGAAGTGTATAAAGGATATTGGTAATTGAAGTTAAATGAAGATTAGTGAAATGCAGAAAATGTGATATGAAAAAGTATAAATTTGGTTCTGTTATTATGTTGTGATTATTCATAAACTTATGAATTGTGTATAGAGATTACTAAACTGAAAATTTAGGTATAACTGAATCATCAATGTGAAAGGATAAAGAAATGATAGAGAAGTAATAGAACATTGATAATGAATTGTGCTAGAGTATGTTATATGCAGTGTTTTACTAAACATACATCTGGATTTTGGCCATAACTTGATCTGTGAATATCCAAATTAGATGAATTTTGATCTAGAGTAAACTAAAGGCATATGATTACATTTTTTATGAAGGAACAGAATTTGAATTCAGTCTTTAAGATTCTTGAAATTTAGCTTAAAGTTGATAATCGTGTTCTGTCGAGGTATGACAATAGTATAGAGTATTGTGATTATAACTAGCACAATACTGAACCAAAATGTATGAATTTGATTTCATTAGAATCGTAAGACATAGGGGACCATTTGATTAGAAGAAAATGTTACCTAAAAACTTCTGTTTCTAAGTCAAAAATAAAAAGAGAGAAGGAAGAAAATATTACAGGTTGGAGGAGAAGCCCAAATGTGCTTCTGCACGATCGTAACTTTTGATGAAAGTCATCAATGTCACGATTGTGCACCTGCATGATCATAACCTATAAGGCTATATCAAAGGGTGGTTGTTTGGATGTTTTTCAACCTAATTCAAGTAAGGATGTCACCATATGAGGTATGTAGGTTTAAATGAGAACATAAATGACTGTAGTTGATATTGAACGAGGGGATTAGAGTGAGTAAAGAGTATTAAAGATTAAAGAATGCTTGGAAGGTGTTGTAATTGCTTGTAAAGTGTATTAAGGAAACATACCCGAGAAGTTGTCATTAAACATGCATAATACATGATACATTCATGAATGAGCTTATGGTTGACTATTTATCTGAATGTGTAAATTTTGTACATCTTCCAGACATTGTTCGGACTTCAAGGTAATAAGCTGAAAGGAGCAATAGTGAGTAACCTAAGATGGTTTCACCTTGATTGTTTGTTAAATTGTGTACTAAATTATTGTGACGTGTATGTACTGAATTCTAGACATTCAATGTCCGAGGCGTTTTGATGCACAAATAGAACATTGGAATTGCTACTTGAATGTGAATGTGATTGACTAAATGATTCTCAAGTATTGTGTTGAATGTCGGACTAAAAGTCTGATGACAAATGTGAATGTGAAAAAAATGAGTATGCATGGTGCATTTCATTACATTAATGCATGAAATATAAAGGTAGTTGTGACCAGAGTCGCCAATGATGAAAAAGAGCTTAAAGCTCAGACATCTATGGTAAGAGTCTATGGCTCAATGTGTATAAGGAGCGCTATGCCCCTAATGGATAAGGGATAGTATGATAAAGTTTGGTATCCACAACGGATACGGGATAGTGAAACAGGCACTCTGTCATTACAATGTAATTAAATGAAGTTAAGTCTCATAAGCATTGCATATATATATATGATATGAATAAATTGAATGATTGTAATGTTTTAAGGACTTTTATTGTATGATATGTGTGATTGATTATCGACGATTATAATCTGCATAATTACAATGGAATGATGAATTGTATGGGGTTTCTGAAATGTGCTCTTGTGAACAAAGAGTTCCTTGATATTACATGATGAAAATTGAGATGATGTGAATTATGTGATGACATAAATTGTGTGTTGCATGACAATAGTGAACCATTGAGGATGGCTACTCAACTAAGTTCGCAAAATTTAACCAAATTGTAATGTTGATATTTTCAAGAGCGATGATCTAGCTTCTAAGACTGCTTAGAAAAGATTTTGTACAGCTATTGGATAGAGGACCTGGCTCAAAGGTCGGTCAGTTAGGACTGAAAGATTTGTTTAATTCCTCATGCATGTAGCATACTTTGTAGATAGAGCTGTGACTCTGATAAATTGTTCTTCTACAAGCATGGATGATGGTTGTAATGCTACATTGTAAATATGGTTTATGAAATGATATAAGGAAATTTTTAGGTTTTAAACATTGTGTTAAACGTATGAAGTAGTTATGTTGCCATGCTATCTATTGAAAGTGTAATAGTTAGCATACCATTTATGTCGGGTATGTGCATATTCATCAGAAGGGTGTATGTATGCGTGTCAGATGGGGGTGGGGTATTACAATTAGACCATGGAAATTCCTATGGTATACTAGCTCTCTCGAGTCTTATAGTAAATAATCATAAGGTTATTAACTGAATTAATCAGGTTAAAGTTTATAGGACTACTTTACCGTATTGTGAATACCATTACGAGGTTTTACCCGAATATAGAGGATTTATGTGATCCTCTCTAGGGTTGTAATCAAGTCCTTCCAATTACAATCAGATAAGGATTTCTCAACCTGTATATTATGAAGTTAGATTATGATCTAATCTTATGGATTTATTAAAACATATATTAAAAAGATAATTGAATTAGAATAGATTAATCAAAATAATTGCATTAAATAAAAGAATTAAAACATGTTAAAGCATAAACATAGGTTTCATCTTGCCTAAAATTTAAGTACATTTATTTACAAATGATAGAAAATGAAATCCAACATAAATAGAAAGAAAAACAAATAGAAAACGAAGGGTTCATAATTCTAAATACCCCTTTTATCTCCAATCGATTGTTCTTTGTAAGGTAAAGGTTTCATCTTGTATTCTCTTTCATCTTTTGATGATTTCTTCATGTTTTCCACTTTTCTGGATCAAAATTGCCCCTTGAGTTGCCTTTGAAAGTCTCCAAATGTCAATGCACATTTTCTCCTCCATTTTCCAATGTTTAAGGTTCTTGGTGATATACAGTCTAATACACAACTTTGTACTAGATTGTTTATAACCTAGAATAGCCAAAATGCATGATTTTGCACTGCCTGAGAGAATTATATAAGCTAATGTATGATTATGTATCCTTTTTTACTTCAAATCTTCGTTTTACATCACATTTTCATCCAAATTATTTTTTGTTTAATCTGTGAAGGCAATTATAACCTATAAACACATTAAGAGCTAATTAAGTACCAAATATATAATAAAAGAATAAAATATAAAGCAAAAATGCATCAAATGTGAGTTATAAATATGATCAAATATGCATCTATCAAACACTAAAAACCATAAAAGGATTAAGAAATAACTGTAAAAACTAATTATAAACAAATATATTTAAAACACCAATTAAAATCATAAACAAAAATTAAATCACTTCATAACCCTGTAACAATTCCAAAATTCTTGATGAATGTTGAACACACCGAAGAATAAAACCTAACTCTGCACAATAAAATTGATGTAATGGTGAGTAAAGATCATATCCACAAAGAGTGTATATGTGTAGCTTTTTTTTATGAATGAATTGGTTTTTAGGATATGGGGGTTTGGTTAGATTCAATTAAGAAAACAAAGTAAAATTGAACTAATGAAAGCAAACTAAATCAAATGGTGGAGAAATGATAAGATTGATTAATGAGTTTATAATCTGATTCTCAGTTCAATCTCAGTTTGCACGCGAATGAGCATACTTAATCATTATCTTGTTATTATATCTCTCATAGAAACTCTTAATTGTAGGTTAATAATAAGCTTTGTAAACCTAGTTTTCCCATTGGTCACATCTAATCAAAATAAGCTCTTTGATTAAATCTAGTTATTAAAGAACCTAGAATAAGCTCTCTAGATTTAGCATGACAACTACATTAGAACAAGGAAAATAGAATAAATTAGGCAACAACCACACAAGCTCTATTCATTTAACTTATGATATGTTATCCCTAATGATTCATAACCATTAGTTTACAACAGTGAATTAGATTTATAACAATTACATATTGTAATCTAGGTTTTAGCAATGGGTCTATATATAAATAATCTATTAAGGATGAAAACATTAATCATTCATACATGGATACCCAAAACATTAAGCAAAGAATGTCACAAACAATTTCTAAAGAGAGAGAATAACACTAAATAAAAAGAGATGCCTAAATATGTTCTTTCGGATTGATTTCCCCTTCAAACCGGAAGGAAGACAGTTAAATCTGCGTATATCCCAAAGGAGTAAGAGTTTTGCCTACTTTTATGCTTCTAAAACTCTTGATATTATGTTTGGCCACTCAAATGTCTTTATATAGCAAAAGTTAGGGCTTTGGGACATGCATGTTTAGTTACATGAGCATTTATCTAATTGTTTATGTAAATTTTTCCCCAATTTCTCATTCCTACACAACCTTTGTGAGTTACATGGCCTGCCACATATCTTTTTAGCTTACTTACACGGTCTTGTATGTACTCGTAAGATTGTGTAGGTTGCAGGTCGTGCTAAAACAATTCTACATGCTTTTGGAGAGCTACACAATTATGTAGGTTGCAAGAACTTCATTTCTTTCATATTTGTGTCCCATATTGACCCTAATTCATCTCCTCCTTGTTCCACAAAAGAAAATAAGGTTGAACATTAAGATATCTTAAGCATTACATAACATTAATGATTAAGTATTAGGGAGTAAATATATAATCAATGAAGCACTCATCATAATGGTTAGGAATGTCAATGGTCAAGCCAGGCCATAGTAACCCGTGGACCCACAGGTAGGGATGGGATAGCTAGCGGCCCAGCAGGGGCCCGTGGCCTAGGTTATGGCCCGACTGGCCTAGCCCCCCATTTATTTTTTTAAGATAAAAACTTCCAAATTTTACTATCTCTAGTAACGGTAGGCTAGCTTCGTACATGATTGTGGCAGCAAAGGAACATATACTCTTTAAGAATTTAGGTGACTAATAGAAAAGACTGACTTTAATTCCATGATATACATAATTTAGTGAATGATTTTTCTTCCAAACTTTTCATTAATTAGGCTATTTAAATATATGTAGTCAAAATAGGGAAGAACTAAGGGAATATATTAGGAAATATCTAGACAATTCAACCTAGAAATTAGGATCCTAAACAAAAAAGGAAATAAACTAAAAGGTACAAAATTGACTTAGATCCCCCTAATTTAGGCAATCCTTAACAAATTTTCAATAATGTTTGCCAGGATTTATATTCTAACTTCAACACAAACACCCTGAATTCACTACAACAATGAAAAATGAGTATAACTTTGTTGTTAACAAAAATAAGCCTTTTATAATTTGAGTCTCACTCTTCCTAGCTTATAGGAAGTAATGACTTCATTTTATCTACTTTAACTCTCCTTAATGAGACATATGTTTTTTAGTCTCAATCTCATATAAATACTCCTTTGGCTATGATGAAAAACTTTATTTCATATTTTCTAATACAAATTGTTAGTCGTTAATGCCACCTATATGGGGGTAAGGGTGTTTATAAAATTTAGCAAACTTTTATAACCAATATATCTAATTAACAACAATCAATATAAATAAGGATGAGGAAAGTGCTTAATACAAATCAAACAAACAATTTAACAATATTTGAAATAGGATAGGAAAGAGAGAATGCAAACTGATTTATAGTTGTTTAGTAAGAAACCCTTGCATACGTCCACTCCCAAAACTTGTTGTCATTCCACTATAATTCTTCTTTTAAGGCAAAGAATAACCTTTTTACAATCTTTTCTTGGCAAAGAGGAGCCCCATTATAATCTTGTTTCACAATGAAGAGGAACCTCAATGCCACTTAAAACACTCTTAAGTAAAATAGTATAATGCCCAGTAAAATCTTTTAACAAAATATCTCACTTTATCACTTGATAACTCCAAAGGAGCTCACTCATATAAATATGAGATATTGATGCTCAAATGATTAAAATAACTTACAATGCATGTAAAAGATTTTGAAATATGTTTTGATGCTAAAAGAAATAAGAGAAAATGTATTTATATGGTTTAGAAGCCCTTATTAGCCATTAGATTCAAAAAACTAGCCATTATAATGGATAGTTACAAAGCACTAGTCAACTAGTATAGCATATTAGTCAACCCTTATCCATTAAATGTATAGATTCACTATCTATTAAAGCACTATAACCTATGTTGGTCGACTAATACCATACACTGATTGACAAATATATTGAACAATATTACTACAAACTCTCCCTACATCAATTTTAACAACTTAAACTATATTGGTCGACCACTAACTAATATAAGTTGTCCAATATCCACAAAAATATGATTTTAATAACTCTAAATGCTCAAACTCAATTTCTTAATGCAATTATGACTTAAACACTTCCTAAAATGTTCCCTAAACATTTTTTTAAGTTAACGATGCTTTTCTTGTAAACTAGAAGCTTCAATACCTTTTAATGAATAAAAGGAGTCATACGATGAAGTGAATTGAAATGTTTATGGATAGTGAACAATTTAGAACATAAAAGTGAATAAATGAGATTACAATTAACATTACAAACTAAAGAATGACCTTGATATTCCTTTTTCTTCTTTTGCTCTTTACTTGATCTTCACTTTGTAGGTTACAATCTTCATATCTTCTTTTATTAACTTCATAAACTATCTTCTTGAGTTTGTGACTATATCTTGTTCTTACATTCCTCCTCATTAAAATAGTAAGCCCATTAGTAGTACTTATGTTTTGTTATCATAAAAACATTAACTAAAACCTTCGTTAGTTAAAAACTCTCTACCTTTTTGATGATGAGAACAAATTGTGAAATTAAAGAACAATAATAAAATTAAGCGCACAAATAAATATCTATTTCAAGATAATGATTAGCTCCCTCTTAATTCATTCATAAAAGATAATTTGACATAAAGAACCAAGAAGATGTTCAAAAAATTATCCACATATATACATAAAAGCAAATTTATAAGAAATTCAAAGAATTATATTACAAAGAAAATAAGTTTAGTATACATTATTCAATGTTTAAAGTATCCTAACCTTAATCCCAGAAAAAAGACCATTACCACAAATGGACTAAATTATAGTTCCATTCCCAGTATTTCTATACTAAAATCCCTAAACTATGAGTGTTAACCTAGCAAAGTGGCCTTCCAATTCTTTTAATATAGTTTTTTCTTCAAGTTTCACAAGTATTGGTTGATATTCCTATGTCTTCTATGGAATAACCTCCAATTTGTCATCATAAAGAAGAGTTTGATCTTAAGAATAAGATTACTGAAAGATTCACATAATCCTTTCCCTCTATCACAGAGTTACTCAATGCTAACTTAAAGATAATCTAACTACCATCTTCCTTTTTCTCTAATTTCTTCAGCGCTAAATAATAATATTTTCTAGCTTACAATAGGGACATTTTGAATACCAAAGTTAATGATATCATTCCAAATATTAAAGGGGTACTCCAAAGTTTATAGAAATTGCTTTATTATTTCCACTTTAAGTTTGTAGAATATGCAAGTATTTGTTACATTCACAAATTTCTTAATTCTATCCATAGTTTTTAGCTTCCCTTTAATTACGAACCATATTCTTAACAAAGCCTTAAGACTTACCTACTTGTACTATATTAGATTGTAGCATGTAACTTTTAAGGCATGCAATTTAATGTAGTTCCTATATGAGGAATTATAATAAGAATATGATGACTCAAGACTCCAAAGAATCGAGTACTCAAAGCTTATTGTTATATGTTGGTTCATCAGGGAAAGTAAGCTAAAGGAACTTAAGGATAGAGCTTCTTTAACTATGGCATTATTATTTATTTGCTTTTTTAGGAAGGAAAAAGAGGGAACATTATTATAGACCAAAGCTTAACTAGTCATCGTGAAAAAGAAAGTAATATTGCTTTCACCAAACTTGTAACTTACATAAAATTTAATCCTTCCCCTAGTTTTGAGAATGTATAATATGGTCCAATAGGTGTTTCTCTTTAAGCTAATATTCTAGTAGTTCTTTTCGTTTATATAGTAAGTATAGATCCATTTGACCTATAGAGAGCTTTTATATTTTAAGAGTCTCCAACTCCTTTTGATGAATTATGTCTAGTTATTGGTTTTGATGGGTACAATCCTTAAGCCTCCCTCTCTTTTAGGAAAGCATAATTTATACCACTTTAATTTTACTGTACTAATATTTATGATATTCCAAAACCAATGAACCTCCTTGTCACAACCAGATTTCCATATTGAGGGCTAGAGCATTAGTTGTCATTGGAATTCATCAATTTGTATTTCATTCACATTCATATCATTAGCATATACATATATGAAATATGAACTAGAATACAATACAAAGATAGCATATGCACTCAATTGATTTATTTTGTGGTATGAAAAGTTTAAAATGTTCATTATGTGAATTATAACATGTTATGCCTTGAATTTTAGTATGATTGATTAGAAGTTGTCGATTTACCAATGCCTTCTCTAGATGATTTTGAGTCATCCATCTAGGGTTGTAAGACACCTCTTCTCTAACGCACAGACATCCACTAACCTTCTCGATTAGCTCCATTGTCATAATAACTGACAGTCTATCCACCAACGATACTACTATATCGTCTACCACATTTGCATTCTTGCAAAAATCATACTCTTTATTCAAATAAACTGTGTCACGAACCTAAAAGAGATTTTTCCATCTGGCCACCTTAACTTTTGGTTCAATGTCCATCTGATTCTCCTTTAAGGATTCAAAATCAACATCCTTTCCATGAATCATTGTTTGCTCCATTGTGATCTTTTCAAAAGTAAGAATTCTCCAGGTAATGAGATTAGTATCTGAAGATGAGAGCGTAACCGAAAAGTCTCAAAATGAACAGTTATTTTTTAGAGTTCTGCAAAAAACGATTTTAGAGGATTTCAAGAGTTTTCTAGGGTAGGCGATGTTTTGAACTGTCTGAGAGGCTTTCTTTTATATTTCCCTCCAAGAATAGTTACCATCTGTAACTTGTAGTTATTGGCTCTTGAAGAGTTAAAACTTTTTATCTTCATTTTGTAAGAATCATCTAGGTCATGACGTGTCAGACGATTGGTCTCTAAAGACTACCATATTCAAGTTTCGTCTGATTTCTTTGAATCTTTCTTC
>JANZXP010049794.1:0-11642 GCA_027576715.1 Erythroxylum flavicans | reverse complement strand
TGATGTGTTGTGTTATGGATGATTATTGTGTGGTGTGTGGTTCATTAGCATCGACTATAGATATATTAGCCACTGAGTTGTTCGGCTCACCCCAAATCTTCTACTCCTCAGGTGAAGAATCAGCAGAGTATAAGTGATCCTTGCAAAATGTTTGGTAACCTCTAGGAAATGTGGATATTGTACTAAGTTTGTGTGGAGCGCTTCTAGAAGCATTTTGCATAAGCATATTTGTATATATTTGTAATCATATTACTGTTGCGACATTGTGAAGCAAAGTATGGAAATATGTATTACCTTGATGTTGTGATTTGATAGTCATATATGTATGCAGAATTTTATCCTATGAGATTAGTTGTGTGCTGAATGTTGGGAGGTATTATGATGGTTTAGTTGTGTTAAATTGAGTAGCAAAGGAGTTTAGTATGTAAGGAAATTTATATTAGTTTGGGTCCTTTGAAAATTGGTATGAGAATCGTTTGTGTCTTGATGGGTGAAAACAGAAAATATGGTAATAATGTGATCTAAAACTTTGGATAATAAATTGCACTGATCTAGGTCGATTTAGGAAAAGTGGTCTACATGAAAGTTGTAGATTATCCTTTTATCTTTCTATCTCTATAAAGATCGAAATTTTTGGATATCATATGTAAAAGTTATGACCATTTTAAGGTAGTTGTGTTTGGGTGCATTTATGCATAATTGCAGTATAATTTTGGCTGAAATGATAACCTTATTTAATTGATTAAACTGTACTAATACAGGCCGAGTTAGCTAAAAATGTCTTCATGAAAGTTGTAGATCTTTTTCTTAGCTTTCCATTGATATATAGTTCGTAATTTTTGAATTTCTAGATTGAGAGATATGTTATTTAGAAGTAAGGATGTCGGATTTGGTAAAAGTCGCGATAGTGGGGTGGTACAATCGCGATAGTGCGGATATCTCCGCAATTCGCGATCGTGACTGAATCACGATCGCGATTCCTGCACAAAAATCGCTATCGCTACGAATCGCGATCGCAACCAGCCTGACAATTTTCGCCACTCGCGATCGTGATGGGCTAAATTTCGTTCAAAGTCCCAATCGTTATGTAGAACGATCGCGACTTGCTCACTACTACCGACCCTTGTTTTCAGACACCGTGACTTTGCCTTTTGAATTTAGATTTTCATTTTCAAAATTCAAATTGCTATTAATTCTTCTTACCCCCAAATTAAATATTCTTGGTTCATTTTTGGTATGGAAAAATTTTCTATAAATTGCGGGGTAATATTTTTACCTTTCCTATAAATTTTCTCTATTTAAAAACATTATCATCTGTTTCTTTTAAATTGATATTCTTTAATAAATTATGTATTAATTATTTTTATTAAATTATTTGTTTCTGAATAATTAAATTTTATGTCTATAATTGTTCTACGATCTCACCACGAATTTTCCTTGCCTAGTCCTTAATTAAATTTAAATGTTACAATTGATTTTATTTTATTGCAATGTTTCCAAAATATATTAATTCAAATAAATTCCAAATGGTGACATGTAGTCACCATAAAATCCGTACGGGAACCTGGGCCAACACTAACCGGTATAATAACATATACAAAACCTAACGATGTACCGTACGCTAAAACTTCCTTTCCTTTTTATCACCAAGTAACATAATTTCAATGTAACTTTCAATTATATAAAATTTAACTTTCAAATTAAAATTCATATATTGTTAACACATAAACTTATGCTAGCAATATTCACTTGTAATATATCATTTACATAAAACTCAACATAAATATTCATTTCATCATAAATATTCATTTCATGTTAAAATAAAATTCATTTGAATAAAATCAATTTAAAGTACTCTCACTATTTGCTAGTTTCCTTTTCACCACTTGGAAGTCCTTCAGTTGGATTCATTTTTTGATCTAAAAACCTAATACGAGTATATTTAACTCCTTAATATGTTTTCCAACCAAATACACTATAAACCATTTCAACTTCATTACTTTCCACATACACTCCATATACTAATTTTTTTTCAAATAATAACATAACACTTCATTTAATAATTCCAATGCCACAAATACACTTAATGACTCTCCTTAGTCATATTCATATGGTCATTACATCGTAACCATACTTTTATACCAAAAATGCCCTTATGGTCAAATTTAACATATTTTACATTAAAATTTTCCAATTCAATTCCTTCTGATTTCTAACACTTAAGACAAATCCAAATTCACTTCCATGACATTTTAATACACACATTTAAGCGATAAATTTTCATTCATAAATTTTTACATAATCATGCACCTTTGGCCAAAATTCAACCAAAATCAATTCCAAGTCAATTCTTTTTCATTTCTTTTCTTCATTAGCATCAAAATCATGCTATGAACATCGTAAAACATCAAAATAGAATTTTGCATCATATAAGATTAAAAACCCTAGCCATGGTTGAAATTTCATCTATTCATTTCCATGGTTTTTCTTCCATTCTTTCATCATTAAACTAACTTCCTAATGTCATTCATTAATCTTAAATCATCAAATGGCAAAATAAAACACTTTAGGCAATGGATCCTACCTTTGACCAAGGTTCCACACTAGGTTTAGTGATTTTCTTCTCCTAATAACTTCCAATGCAATAAAACCCTGATAGCATATTATAAGGGTGTAATTCACACCATCAAAATCAAAACTCAACTATAACACAACAGATCCCAAATTTTCAACAAAACTAGTAAGCTTACCAACCCATTTTCTTCTTATTCTTCACTTGGATGGCTATGGGATCTTATTGGATGCTTGATTGGAGGTAGAAAAGCATGAAAACTCCTTGGATCACTTCTCCATGGCCTAGCCAAAGCTCTCTCTTCTCCTTTTTCTTTTCTTTTCTTTTCTTTTTTCTCTCTCTTCCTTCTTTTTTTCCTCCTTGGTCAAATCTCCACCTTGGTTTCTTTTCTTTTCCCTTTCTTTTTCACTCTCACTTTTAGTCTCACAGTTAACACTAAAATGAAGCAAAATGTGACAAAAGCTTGCCTTTTATACTCATTTAGTGTATTACACATATCACTTTCTTATTGGTCATCACTAATGACTCATCACCATTTAATTAATGATTCTTAACCTTTAAGAAAGCCTCTAATTGGTCATCAAGTGTGACTCATTAATACAATAACACTATTTTGTACAAAAAGATCATTTTTCACTTGTCGAATTAAACCGATATACTTTTTTAAATAAATAAAAAAAATATTTTGCATAATTATAAACCCCAAATTGAACTCAATATACTCTAATTAAACCTAAAAACCCTTCAATTGCATGCTTAAAACAATTTAATTGGGAACATTATCCCAAAAATCCACTTTTTTTCAATACGGGTCTTTTGATCCTAAAATTTTTGAATTACCCGAATTTTATTCAAACAACCTCTGTGTCTACCCATTTTAGTTTATAGGGACCTCAATCCTAATTTTGAAGCTTTTCATAGTATTTCAAAATTATTTGGTAACTTTTTCAGTTGCCTGGAAGAATTTTCAGATTGAATTCGAAATTTATCAAAAGTCATCGAAATTGTCCAAATTTCATTCAAAAATGTTACCTAAATCTCTAAAATACATTTCGGGGCTTTAAAGCTCGTTTGGACTCATTCCATAGCTTTTTGAAGTTTTCAAAAATTTTCTAAAAATTTTTTGGTTGAGTCCAAAACTATCTCCGATCTATTCGTCATCTCCATTATAAACTCAATAATACATTTAAAAACTTAAATTACTCTAATATATCATAAATAGAGAATGCTCTATAAAATGCATGTACAGCACATCACACAATACAATAGTCGAACTAGTATATTACAATTTGATAATTTAGATGTCTAAGATGAGCATGCCAATCTTCTAACTTGACCAAAAAGGTAGGTGCATTCAAATAATTGTTCTATTAAAGTACATTACATAACTTGTAAAGACCTAACTCACTAGTTCCATACAAGATTATTTTCTTGGTAATCTATTTTTTCACAAGATAATAATCAGGGTGAAATTCAAACAATTATTATTATCACAATAAAAATTTTAAATTGATAATAATGGCTTAATTAAATTTGACATATTTAAAATATTATTCAAGAAAAATGATTTGGAAGGAGATTTTGTGAAACTAGAACCAATATAAGAAATGTTCAATACGTACCATTGCCTACTACTAATATATCCTTATTGGGGATGACAATAGGTCGGGCTAGGGTGAGTTGAAATTAGTATCTGAGCCTGAACCCAAACAGAAGCCTAATCAAGCCCTAAGGTATGTGGCCTAAACCTGAGCCCTAACTTGGCCTAATTTTTTTCTTTTTTATTTAAAATTTGAAAATAATGTCATTTTTTTCAAAACGATGTCATTTTTCCCAAAACTTTTAGGCTTCACAAAAATTTTTAAAGAAAAAAACTAAAGCCAGGATCGAAGCTCAGTTAAACTAAGTCAGGTCCATTTACTTTGGGTCAGGCTAGGCATATCTTGAGCTTAATTGCCTAGCCTAATCCTTACCCTTTTGCTCATCCAAAATATAAAAAGAAACTAAGTTTAGAGTGACATGATGACTAGCATCGATATTAGGGTACTAAGTAAGAGGATAATCAATCATATAATTAGAATTTGTGTTTTTTATTACAGATGGAAAGATGGACAAATTTGTATGTGGTTTAGGACCTACAAAACAACTTGTATTAAGGGAATGATTTTTTCAAAAAAAATACTACTAAACTTGGATCTGCAACCAAAGGTTATGTAGTTATTATATCTACAAATCTGGCAAGTAAATGACTGACAATTTGAGAAATGTCTTTACTGAGTAAAGGATCCAAATTTACCTCTATTCCCATATCTTCAACCTTTAAAATTTTACTCTATTGAAAATTATTTGAATTTGTAGAACATGTGCATTAGGCAACATTCATTGTGGGCAAATAGTTTTGTTATGTTATGAAAAGTAGTTTATGAGCAACCAGTTGGCTATATAATTCATTGAATGATATATGTTCTACTCTCTATTGAAGACCTCTAATAATGCCATTATATTTAACTCCAAGTCTACAAAAAGTAATAGCACTAAGCTCTGCTAGAGTGATTGCTTATCCTGCCAATGGTAATGAATCCACAATTAACTTTTCTTGAAAGAGATATTCATAATATGTTTGTCTTCATTAGAAAGATTATGAATTTTAACATGAAATTGTGTTCTTTATGCATGACTAACAACACCATATGCAGAGCATAGCTAAAGCATTCCAATTTTCTAATGAGTATTTCAAGCCTATTAAAAATTTATTAATTTCTTTTTTAATAGAAGATAGCAATCATGAAAATAAAATTTAAGCTTTATTAAACTAAGTGATGCATGCGAGATTGGTTTCTATTTGATTTCAAGAATTCAGAATTTCTTTTTATGGGGATGGTTTAGTTTCATTAGGGATACCATCAAGATTGTAAAAGCTTATAAATGGAGTGAACTAAAGTTTCCATAATATATAATTCTTTTAGGTGAGTTTAATTGAGAAAGTTTGATTGAGATAGGTTGGAGTTAAAGGTAAAGAATTAGAAAATATATTTGACAAAAGAGGAGTGTAAGTAATCTTAGTAGAAGTAGAGGTAGTATTGGATTTGAAGAAAAAGAGGTTGAGTAAGCCACAATTTTGGTATGGTACCAACTCACAATATTAATAAGAATTCAAAAGATCCATTATCATTTACAAGATACAACAACTCTTATATAAAGGGGTGCAAATAACAAATTTATCAAATTAATAACAAACATATAAAAAAATGAAGTGTAGTTATCAAATGTTTATCCTTGATAGTAAAGATGGCAAAGCAACCTAAGCCTAGGCTCAACCTAAGTTGACTAAGTTTAAGTTTAGAAGCGCTTGAGCTGCTTAAATTGATTTGAACCGATTTAGCTAAAATACCAAAATGACATCATTTCCTAAAGCAAGCTTCTTAATTACACATCAGATCAAGCCAAGCCTAAGGCCAAGCTCATATTGGACTGTCACTAACTCTAGTAGTAAAGATACAAAACTACTAACTATAATATTATCATGTGAATCAATTGCTACAAACTCAACATTTATAATACATATAAAGGTGACGTGTTGGCATATACTTACAAAGTCAAAATAAAAATTACTGTAATAAATTCAAAAGTGCCTATCCTTTTGAGATTTTTTCAATTTAGTATCCAAGCTTTTAAAATTTTTAATTTAACGACTAACCTTTCAAAAATCATACAATCTAAGTCAAAACATTGTCTCTATTAATTATTTGATGAGGTGACTAATTATAAAGCGGACATTTGACCTGATAAATGAATATCTACGTGACAATTGGTAGACACTTAGAAACCTACATATAATTGAACCCAAAATAACATACAAATTATTTAACTTGTTTCTTCCTTGGCATGCATTTACAATGACTCCCTCTTCCCCTATTGTAGTTGTTACTATAAGACTTTTCTCTTAATAAGCAATATATTTAAAATTGGACTAGAAGTTAAATTGATAAGATAAGAGATTTAAGTTTTTAAAAGGTTTAACCAGTATTAAATCGTCATAAAACTAGTTAACGATTGGATAAAATTAAATAATTTAAAATATAACGAAAGAAGATTGTCCTTACCAATGGAAAATTTTAAAGTTGAAGAAAAGACTGATAAAGAAAAATAATTCACTTATTTTAGTTTAGAAAATCGATTAGTTTACGAAAAATGACCGATTGATTAATAAATTGATCGATTGTTAACAACAAGGGTTATTAGAGTAAATTGAACTGAAAATTTGAAAACTGAACTAAAAAGTTAATCGGTTCAAAGTTTTCAAGGTTAATCATTGCTAATAAGCAATTTGATAGGTTTTCTGTCAAGAATTTTCACAAGAGCAATAACATTTCAATAAAAGACCTACCAACATTTTTATACATCAATATACTATTTCAAGTTGGTGTTAAACTTTCTTTTTTTCTTTTTCTAGAATGAAGCTCAAACTTCTCTCCAAGGATTCCCTTAGATTGTTCTCAAATCAAAATAGTTCCATATCCCTGCTCAATTCATGATGAAACCTCTAGAGCTATAACTCATCAGATTGTTCCTAGACAAAGAGTCTCTTTTCCATCATTTATCTTGTTATCTTTACATCCTTTAAATCTAACATAGGATTTGATTAACAAATCCTATCAAGTTTATATGTAAATAAAAGATCATATACTTGGCATTTAAGTAAGAATCTTTAGTACAAAATAAATTCCAATTCACCTTGTCCTCAAGCAAATTTTGGCCTGCAGTCTAAAGAAAAATACAATAGGTACATAGCTTCACCCCCTAAAAACTAAACCTTAAAGGTCATCACTATCACATCTATGTACCTAATTTTCGTGTGCATTGTAATGTTGGAGTAAATTTGATGATGAGTTACTTATGGTAGCAAAAAGTGGGGAAGAAACAAGCTAAATGTGTTATGGGTTATTCATTATAGTTACACTTTATATAAGTTATTTTAGGTCCAAATTTACTTAAGTGTCACCAAGAATCATATATATGTCCAATTGATCGAACAAAAGTGTGACTCCTTAGCCACATCAACAAACAACTAATAAAAATAACATTTTAACATTGGTTGTATGAGTTTTAAAAGATTAGTCACTAAACTAAAATCTTTTAAAAGTTAAGCAATTAATTAAAAAAATTCTAAAAGATTAACTACTTTTAAATTTGTTATGGCTAAAAATTAATATTACCATATGGATGAACTCTACTTTTTAAGTTTAAGGAGCATCTTCAAATGGACAATAAAAGAATATGAACAATGCAATGGAAGAATATATCAAACAGATTTGTTGATGATTTTAAAGTCACATCTACATCCTCTAAAATTATATGAAAAATAAGACTTTACTTACTAACGATAACATGAAAGTGCTAGATGAAAAAGGTGAGCAAGGTCGTTTAGAATGACTTGGTAGTCTAAAGTTTTTTTTGGGAGAATTTAAAATAATTCATTTAATAAAGAAATGTATACATCTGGATAGAAGGGTCTCCCTCGTGCGTGGGATAAACCATTTGACACTAAACCATGTTAAAACAAAATGGTGACGCATAAAACAAAACTAAAGCAGGGTCGTTTTACATTTAGGGTATAACAAACCCCCACTTTCTCGAACACTTAAGAAGTTTCTCGAATTGGGGGGAGGAGACGATGGTGACGAAGCGCTGGCGATCTACTTGTTTCCCCAGGTTCTTCTACATTTTACTCTGCTCCAAGGATATCTCAAGACTCAGGTACCCTACTCTTCCTCATGATTGTGATGACTTTTAGCAATTAGGGCAAAACTTAGTTTTTCCTTCTCTACAAACTCTGCTCTAGCTATCTCTCTCTGCTTTGAAGATCAGAGGAGATGACCGCTACTCAGGTAATCATCTCTGCTAAGTGTATTCTCACCCTTTTTTAATATGATTCTTCACAAATAACCCTCTATATGTTGGTAACAGGGACTCAGTGGCGATCCACCAAGCATAGAGCAACTTGTATGAAGTTTTCCTAAGAAAGCCCCCTCTTTTCCACCAAGTAAGTTCAGAAGCTAATAATGCCATATTTTTCGTAAATAGGTGAATTTCTGAACTGCTAGAATTTCTGATCAGTCCTGCTCTATACTGATCTGAATCCATGGAATGAATTAGTATTGAGTAACTATGTATAAGAAAAATCATCAAAGACTAGACTCTCCATGTGAGAGCCATGCCTCTACTGCAATTTAGGTTCAACTGATGCAGAATTAGTTGTTCCCTTATGCTAGCCATAGTGAGATCTGTAAGGCATAATGGAGTATTTGATTGCTCTCTGAACCTTTTGTTGTTCCTCTTAGTCCAAATTGTTTGGGCACATGTAGTAACCAAGATTAGAATGATATCCCTATTATATTTAGAAATATTCAGATGAGATATTTCCAGTAGGATATTAGAGAGCCTACAGTAGAAAATCCTAGGAATACAGTGTAGAGATTCTAGACCAAATCTCTTTAGAGAAAGCACACTCGAAAAAGAGACGGTCTCTAGTTTCATCCTCAAGATTACATAGGGTGCACATTTTAGCGGAGGATAGGAACTTCGGCCTATCCATAGTGCTGAGTCTGTTCAACATAGCTAGCTAGAGAAGAAAACTGACATTAGGTCTAAGAACCTTATTCCAACTCAGGAGGTACCATTCTACTCGATTAGCAAACCCATCCCTAATCTTTTTTGCTTCCTTTATAGTTATATCTAAAACTGAGATCCCATTCCATAGGTAAATATCCCTCTCCCCTCAGCTTCTAAAATATGGAATGGACAAGTGTCTAATCGCATCCGATGTTAGCAACCAAATTCCATTTATAGCTATTTCTAAAAGCTTGGTTTTCTTAGGGAACCTCTCTAATAGAGTTCTTGCCATTTGATTATGAATTAAAGCTTCTTGCCCTGTCCAATTGTCATATCATAAAGAAATTCTTTCCCCTGTCCCTATTTGACAAGTGATGTTCTGCTAGACTTCATCCCTCATTCTTAGAATCTGGTTAAAGAACCAAGTGTAGCTGTCTTTGATTCTTAGAAGCCAAAAACTCTCATGTTTCAATATATAGATATGAATCCATTTGATCCACATTGATTGTTTTTCACCTAAAATTCTCCAAATCCTCTTGAGCATTAGTAGTCTGTTTGTTTTGCTAATTGATTCCAAACCTAAACCTTCTTCTTCTCTCGGTTGGCAAATAGGCCTCCAACTAACTTTTTCTAT
The DNA here is from genome assembly GCA_027576715.1 of Erythroxylum flavicans. Taxonomy (NCBI): domain Eukaryota; kingdom Viridiplantae; phylum Streptophyta; class Magnoliopsida; order Malpighiales; family Erythroxylaceae; genus Erythroxylum; species Erythroxylum flavicans. Next base: position 1,824 of record JANZXP010049794.1, on the reverse strand, counting down.
TCCTTTCTCACCATTTCTTTTCCCCAATAGAAACTGGTTCATCAACTTTTCAATTGATTTAATGAGTCTTTTGGAGAGAATAGGTACAAACACCAGTAAGTTTGCATTGAGATAATAACTAACTTTTGAAGCTGAAATTTCCCTCCATAAGATAGGGCTCTATTAGTCCATGAACCCAATCTTTTCTGAATTTTTTCTATTAAAGGGATACATTCATAAAATCTTAGTCTCCTAGATTAAATAGGAATTCCCAGATATAACAGAAGAGGATCTTTGCTTTCTATTCCTGTAGCTAGTGACAAGACACTAGAAAGATGAGAAATACTTTTGGAGAGAATGAGGTAACTTTTTGAAGATTAATACATAGACCTAGCACCTCCTTAAAGAAATTGAGAGTACTCATCAATATAGTGACTGAGTGAATATTTGTCTTGCTTAGAAGGATAAGGTCATCTGTAAAACATAAGCTTGTGAGGGAGAATTTCTTACATTTAGAATGAAATCTGAATCTGGAATCTTTAGAAATGTTATGCTTCAAAATTTGAGTAAGGACCTCCATGCAAATTAGGAATAGATAAGGGAACAGAGGATCCCCTTGCCTAAGCCCTTTTCTTCCTCTAAACAGCTCTATAGGACTCCCATTTATTAATAAACTGTAGGAAGAAGTAGTAATGCATTCTTGAATCCACCTTGTCAAAATCTTGGGGAAATTCATGACCTCCATGGTTTGTAGCAGAAATTTTCAGTTCATACTATCAAAAGCTTTCTATAAGTCTACTTTAATAGAACAGTTTTGAGGGTTGTTTTTACAATTATACCCTTAAAAAAGCTTCTGCACTAGAAGGATGTTATCCCTAATATCCCTATCTCTCTTAAAAGCTCTTTGATTCTCACTGATGAGAAAATGTAGTAGCTCTTTCAGTCTATTTGTCAAAATCTTGGTTATGATCTTATAGAGGAAATTTATACAGAAAATATATCTGAATTCACTCCAAGAGGTAGGGTTGGAGTTTTTAGGGAGCAAACAGAGAAAAGTCTTGTTTATCTCCTTAAGCAGTACTCCTTTTAGAAAAAATTCATGCACAACCTCTTTAACTATCCCCCCACACTACTCTAGGATTCTTGATAGAAAACCCCATTCAAACCATCAGGTCCAGGGGCATTTGAGCCATTCATATAAAAAAATAACCCTCTCAATTTCCTGATCCGAAACTGGTTTAGTTAACAAAGAAGCTTCATGTTCAAGAATTTTAGCTTAAATATACTGCTTTAGGTCAGCTCCAAACCCTAGAGGGGTAATATCTGAGCCTAGGAGATTTCTGTAGAAATTCATTGCATCCTTAGCAATTCCTTCTTGTCCATAAACAACATCTCCAGCTTCAGTTTTGATGGAAGTGATTATATTCATATTCTTTCTAGCTAACACTGAATTGAAAAAGAACTTAGTACATCTATCCCCTTCCTTTATCCGATTGATTATGGCTCTCTACTTCAATAAAGAGCATTGATTGTCCACCAATTGCAAAAGTTTTTAAGGGCTTCCTTTTCAGCTGTAGCTAATGATTCATCAATAGGATTTTCTGCCAACATTTTCTATATGACTGAAAGATTATCTGTGGCAGTTTCTGTCTCCTTAGAAATATTTTGACCTCTTTTTGAGTTAAGGCTCTTCAATTCCTTTTTAATAGACTTGAGCTTTTGGAGGCATATTGTAACACCCCCTTACCGTAGGGTACGCACCGGGACACCCGCAGGTCATTCCGGTACATATCCTATGATAAGGGAGCGCTACGTGCGATCACTACAGTCACTCCACATGGCATC